>JAJJWW010002199.1:0-168140 GCA_023531295.1 Papaver armeniacum
ATGTGTCGTTTATGGATTTCGCAAGGGCGTTGGTGTTGCGATATTCTGATCCTATAGTTTCGACAGGGATCTTTAGACTGCTGTTAGTTCTAAAGACGATCTTATGATAATCCATTGTTAACATACTTCATTCTGTGCGTGATTGATCACAAGAGATTCAAGTTGTTGTGTGCAAGTGTTTATTGAAGATCTAAGAAAATTTGAAGACAAAGAAGATATTGAAGATCTTTGGTGTGCACAATACTTGTTTCGGTATAAGAGGATCCAACTATAATCAGTTTATCCTTGTGATTGATTGGGAGTATTAGTTGTGTAGATCGGCATCAATACAATTCTTTGTGATTAAAAGTATTGATTGTAAAATCTTAACAATTACCTTTGGTAGTTGAACATAAGATAGATCTAAGAACCTGACGAAGGAGTTTATTGTGATAAACAGAAGAGCCTTTGTCGAACTCACATCACTTGGTTGAATAGAGTTGATACCTGTTTATGGGTAAAAACTGATTCTGCTGTTTTTGGTAATTTGGGGTGTGTTGATGAGAAACGAGTCTAAACCCTAAAAAAATGCACTGCACGGGAGTACTTTTAGGTTCGAGAAATCAATCTGTAAGACTCTGGCCTAAACCAAGAAATGGCCGTTCAGATTCAATTCGGTTACCAGGTGAAGGAGATGGGGTTGATCTTAGGGAGGGAAGCGAAGAAGGTGTTGAGATTATGAAGGTGTTGGTTGTTTATGACTTGTATCAGAGTGTTGAATTGGCTTGCACAATGTAAGCTATCAATTCTGGGTGTTTTCTGGATACGGTTACAACACTTGGTTTTTCTGTGTTGTTTTCATTTGAGTGCAATCTTCATCTTGTAGGAAGTGGAGGAAGTTGAGTGATGGAGTAGTGGGGTCGTGTAAGTGATTGTCACACGATCACACCTTTGCCCACTTCCCTTATCATCGTTAACCGTCCATGCCTTCTAACACGTTCTCATAATGGGCATGTTGCACGCCGAATGATGTAAACCGCCAGACCAATACCCAAGTAAGTATCCCCCAGTTTGTGACATGTTTGATGTCTCGAACGAGTGGGTCGAGTCGTGGGACCCGCCGCAGGAAATAGCACATGGTGCTATTAGGTTAAATAACTAAGTTGTTTAATGGGATTGATATTCATGAAATATCGTGCGTGACGCATGTAATGCATCGCTTTTAAGTAAGCAGCTCAAAACAATCGATATGCATGAAGCATTGTTGTTTTAAAGCTTGATTAAGTAAGTCGCAGATTAAGCGTCTTAAAATGGTTGCACGTCCATCCCTCTTCGAGTGATCATTTGGAGATCGTGTGGTCGGGCCATCATCTGGTCGATCACTCCCTGTGGTAGAGTGGCGGACGGTGATCATTGAGGCGCTTCATTGATCGCCTAATTTTTAATCCAAGCCGTCCGACCAAGCGGGCAAAGTTGGACGGACGAGATGATTTACGGCACATGTTTACTTCCGTTGAAGGAATTTAGGGTTTTTTAGAGGTGCGCAAACATCTCCTCTTTGGCTTGATCGAATCCAAGCATGGGCGCTAACTTTCGTGGGACCGACCGGGCATGCGTGGAGACGGCCCGATGGCGTGCATGCCTACATCTCTCAGTCCCACAAAGATTCGATCTAGGCCACTCAATTTGACCGGCAAAGATGAGTGTTCGTGATCGATTTGTGACAGAAACTCATTGCCGCAAAGGGTTTGAAAGCCGTGTGGCATGCTACTTTTGGGCGTGCGTTTTGAGGCGTCGGTCCCTAATCTGCAAACGACGTCCGGTCACACACAAAGGTGGCCCCACGGTGATCATGTTTACATCCTTGGGACCCCTTGAGACTATATTTATACCCTCCGTTTAGGCTGGCGAAGATGGACTGTCACGATCGAACTACGACAGATGTGCATTGCCGCAAACCCTAATTAGGGATTTGAATCAGTCACGCACGCGTGACTTTGGCCAAGCGGTTTGGCACGCCGTGATCCTCCTTTGGAGAGATCGATCACGTGGGGCCCATGTTGGGCTGACGGTAAACGCATGTACACCTTCTTGACAGTCCTAAATGCGATCTAAGCCATCTAAATAGGCTGGCTAAGTTGGATGGTTGTGATCGATTTAAGACACTAGTGGATTCCGCAGTAGGCCTGCCAACGTGTGGTTAGCGCTTCCCTGATCATTCATGGGATGATCTAATCCGTCCAACCAGGCTGGCACAGTTGGACGGTTGCGATGGCTTTAAGACTGTCCTAGCCTCTCCCAAAATAGCGCGGCCACTCTACTTTGAGTTGGCATTTGACGGCCCTGGGGAGTATGGTGTGGTGTTCGACCGATTAGGGTGTAAGTGGGACCACCGGTGGTCATCACAACAATTGATTATTTTTGCCAAGGTTTGGATAGGCTCGTTAAATCATGCGGCCAACTTGTGCGGCCACGATCGTTTCTGAGACTGACATGGACAGTCTAGATTTTCCTTTTGGAAATTAAACATGCTCGATCGAGCTAACTAAAAGCGCGTCGATACGAGATTCTCTTTGTTAGAGAGCAGTGCAGCCTGTGTGGGTATTTCATGCATGTCTCAATATTGACACTTTGGGAGATTCATGCTACTCTGCTGAGAGTGAACACTTAATCGTCGTGTCATGTCAATGATGAGAGTTCGGTTGGGAACATAGCACGGGAAAATACCGGGCGAGTCATGCGTTAATGACTAATGCGATATGTTGAAATTTATAGGATATCTGGGATTGATGCACCATTCTGATAGATTTCATAAATACATCGAATTACTCGATACATATATAAGTAAAGAATACTCATATCTTTCAAATGGCTTTCGTTCCTTTGCAGGATGAAAGCGCATTGAATGCAGGGCTTTACAATTTTGACCCTGAACTAAAAACCACCATCAACATTAAGTCCCCTGCTTAGTACGTAATAGTGACATTATTGCGGGGTAAGCAATAGATGGTGACAGACAAGAACAAATCAAAAGACAAGGTATGGAAGGATTACCAGGAAACATTGATGCAACGTATCACGGATAGCTGCCCTTCTCTGTGTATGGTACAAAGGACTTCATGTTCGTGCGTATAAAAAGGGGGGGTCGTCCCTCCTCTTTATTATTCGCTCATCCGCGGAAGTTGGTGCTTTGTGTTGATCTCCTCATCATTGTAGCAGAGAAGTGGCCGCCGCTTGAATTTGAAACAACGACCTCGCTGACTAAGGCTCGAAGCTTTCTTTGACCATTCAACGAGACCTCCCTGGTTCTTAATTAGGGTTTCAAAAGGAGCATGACTTGGTTGGCGTTGAATCCTCGTTTATCGGATGAACCTCGTTACAATTATTCGATATCATTTTAGGGTTTCTGCCATGTACATATATATTGGGCAGCTAGAACACCCTTATCGTGATGAGATAAAGATTTTCCTGCTGAAACTCTTTGCTTTCATCATGTCAAATAGAGGTGGATCATCTTCTTCGACTCCAGATTCTTCTGTCAAACGCAATCGGCTTGTATCTAGGGTATGATAAAAATTTCTTTTCAATTTTGAAGTGTCAATTCTTCCTTTTCTTTTATATATAATCATCCTTTTTCTTTCAGAGCGACCGGATTCCTTAGCCTTGTGATGATTCTCCTGTACGAATCCTCCGATTCAAGAAGATCATGCCGGTATATTCTTCATTGATGAATACGCGTTCGTCTGCCATGATCATCATGCGATACAACCTTCTGATGTTTTTTTTTTGTAGAGGTATCCTTCCGAGACGTGTGTAACAGTGGTTAACGATGATGATTTAACCACTCCTCTCCCTTCAAGCTCAAGCATGCACGCCGCTGATCTGTAAGACGCTGATTTGGGTATCTCTTCCTACGAGTACCCCAACGCAGGCTTGCGTTTCGATATACACATGAGATGTTTATCTTCTAGTTACCGGGCTGTTGGAGGTTTCCTAGTAAGGAAGGAGTTCATCCCCTTGTATACAAAAATATGGAGGAAGTACGGCCATATTTCAACTAGGAATGTGGTGCGACATTGCTCGTCTGCGTTAGTTACCACGGTGAACAGTCTCATTCCCATGATCGCCGAGATGGAAGGTACATCCATACGTGATGTCGCTGAATCAACTATCGAGAAGTGGGAAGACATGATATCTACCTGTGAATCCATGGATTTCAACGTAGGATGGTTGCGGCAGCGCCTTTATGTTAGCAAAGTTGATCGAGTCGGCATCATCGCTAACGTTGTCTCTGCTACGAAAGCCATTTTGGAAGAGGAGAAGGCCTTGGCTGCGGAATCTGAGAAGGTGAAACAGGAAATCCGAGACTTTAAGAGTAGGACTGAAAGGTATCAGGAGAGGCTGAAAATGATTCTTTCAAGGAACTACAGCTTGTTGTATGGCCTTTTCTGAGTCGTACTTTTTTTTTGTTTTGAATAAGTAGGCACAATGATGTTTTAATCGTTTCTCTTTTTTGGGTTTTGAACCTTGCTTTGGAAAATAAATTGTATTGGATTTGTTAAGTGAATGGAGTTTACATCGACATGTTTTCACTAATGGAGAATTTAATAATTGAGACATTAGAAAAGTGATAATGCCTAATTATTGCGTTGCGAGGCGGCAAGAGATGAAATGATGATCAGGCGTAGTATGCCTTGAGCCGTTTTCCGTTGATGACTGCTTCCAATTTACCTCCATCTTCTTTAATAATCTTGTAGTATCCATTGTTGTAATTGTAAGCTTTGGTGATCACATAAGGACCTTCCCATTTTGGAGAAAATTTTGATGCAGACATATCTTGCTGAATGTGCCTGGCAGTCTTCAAAACTAAATCTCCTACTTTAAAAACTCGTGGTTTTACAACTTTGTCATACGCTCTGGAGATCCTGCTTCTGTATGTTTGAGTACGTTCCTCTGCTTTATCTCTCCTGGAATCTAGGGTGTCCACCCGCAATCCTCGGAGTTCGATGCCTCGCTTCATTCCAAAGTGGACCCCACTTCTTTGTTGCAATCTCCTAGGCTGACGGAATTTTAATCTCTGCCGGGAGAATCGCGTCCGCACCATAGACAAGTGAGTAAGGGGAAACGCCGGTAGAACTCCTAGGTGCTATCCGATACGCCCACAATGCCATTGGTAGCTGTTCGTGCCATGTCCTAGGATGATCATGCACTATTCGACTGAGAATCCGAATTAAGGTTTTGTTGGTACTTTCAGCTTGCCCCTTCCCCTGGGAGTAATAGATGGTGAAGAAGACCTGCTTAATTCCATATTCTTCGAGAAATTCTCGTACCTGTTTGTTGGCGAAAGGAGTGCCATTATCAGTAATGATATGTTTAGGTACGCCAAACCGATAAATGATGTGTTCCTTAATGAACGCCACGATTTTTGCTCCAGTAGTCCCTCGTAAAGGAATGGCTTCAACCCACTTGGTAAAATACTCCATTGCGGTTATGATATACTCGTGTTGTTTTGACGATGACGGGTTGACCTTCCCAATGATGTCAAGTCCCCAGCTGTAAAATGGCCACGGACTACTCACCGAGTGTAAAGGAGTAGAAGGTGCATGAATAAGATTTCCGTGAATTTGACATTCGTTGCATCTTTGAACAAACGCAGCGGCATCGTCTTCCATGGTTGGCCAGTAGTATTTCTCGTATATCTGGAGAAATAGCTTTTTCTTTCCCTGGTATTCGCCTTCGTGCATTTCTTTCATCAGAATCGGGATCTCCACCTCGGCCAGGCACCACAATAGGTCGCCTCCAAAGCTTTTGCGGTACATGATTCCTTCATGAAATACGAATCTCTTGGCTGGTTGCTTCATTTTGGTTGCGTCCTTCTTGCTTGCAGGGAGTACTCCGTCTCGAAGGTAATTGACATACGGCTCTCGCCAGTCCCCAGTGTGGTTCACGTTGAAAACCTCCAATTGGTGTGGTGGTTTTTGACAATTGGAGCAACACCCTTGGAGTGATCGAGATTGAACCTCCATATCTGGCCAGTAGAAGCCAAGGCGTTGGAGGCGTCGGTAAAGAGTCACTACCAATATTTGTCCGTAAATTTCGTTGTGAATGTGGTTAAGTTGTAGTTGCGCTTTCTCGTCTCCAAGACATCTTGACAAAGACCCATCTGGATTCCGGTGGTACAACACTCCATGAAGCATGAAAAAACTTTGCAGGGTTTTGAGACTGACCTTTCCTTGGGAGAGTGAACTGTTTATCTCTTAAACGATTGGAGTCCTCCAGTCGTCAGTTTCAACATCTTTAGATTCTGCAAGCCATGTCGACGCTACAGTTCGTCTCCTCACAATCAAAGTTTCTTCCAAACCTTCAAATTGCAGCTTCGAGGCCAACGTGGCTAGGCAATCGGCGTGTTTGTTGTTATTGTGTCCAATATGGGTTATGGTCACATCTGCAAAGTAGTTCAATAGCTTTTGTGCCTCAGATCTATAAGGGGCCAGCGTTACCTCCTTGAGTGAGTATACCCCATTCATCTGATTGACCAACAACTTAGAGTCACGTCTTACTTCCAGGTGTGTGGCTCCTGCTTGTTTGGATAGTGACAATCCTATGAGGAAAGCTTCGTATTATGCCGAATTGTTGGTGCATTGAAAGTCCAACTTGAAAGAATGCGAAAAGACTTCGCCCGTTGGAGAGACTAGAACTATGCCCGCTCCTCCGGTATTATTGCTAGGCGTAGCAGAACCGTCGAAATACAATATCCACGCCTCATTTTCGATAAAAGATATTTCGGAAAATTCTCCAGGAAGGTCTTCATGTAGCGCGGTGGTTCATTCTCCTGGGAATGCTGCTAGAAGATCTGCCACTGCTTGCCCTTTGATAGCTCTTGGAGGAGCGCATGTTATATCAAATTCTGATGTTTGAAGCAACCATTTGGCCGGTCTACCTATCAAGGATGGTTTAGAGAGTAAGAACTTGATAGGGTCATCTCTGGATATTAACACCACCTTGTTCGCCAGTAAATAATGTTTGAATTTCTGTACAGCGTGAACTAGGGATAAGCATGCTTTCTCTGCTTTGGGGTATCTGAGTTCATCATCTCTCAATGTACGACTGAATTAGTATATAGGATGCTCAATCCCCTCATCATCTTCCTGAGCAATGAGGGCCCCGACAGCAGTGTCACTAGAAGCAGTGTAGAGGCATAGCGCTCTTCCTTGCATGGGAGATTTCATAACGGCGGGTGAAGACAATATTTGCTGGATCTTCCGAAATGCTTCTTGTTGCTTTATACTCCAAATGAAGCTTGCTCCCTTCTTCAACAGGGGAGTGAATGCGGCGATAGGTTGGACTAAACCAGGTATAAAACGTCGGATATAGTTTACCTTCCCCATGAAGCTTTGGAGTTCTTTCATAGTTTGTGGGGGAGGCATCGTAAGGATAGCTTGGGTTTTTGTTGGATCGACCTTGATTCCTTCAGAGGTGACTTGGAATCCCAAAAATTTGCCGGAAAAGACTCCGAAAGCGCATTTCAGAGGGTTCATCTACAATTTGTACTCGTGACATCTTTCAAACACTTGCCGTAAGACGTCTGTATGGGTTGCACGAGTCTTTGACTTGACCACTATGTCATCTACATAATCTTCGACTTGCTTGTGCATCATATCGTGAAAAATTACAGTCATGGCGCGTTGATAGGTAGCACCAGCATTCTTCAAACCGAAAGGCATCACAGTATAGTAAAAGTTTCCGAGAGGAGTTCGAAAAGCTGTCTTACTTGCATCGTGTTCATACATTTTTATCTGGTTGTAGCCGTTGTATCCATCCATGAAAGAGAACATGCCATGTCCGCTGGTAGCATCTACTAGCATGTCAATGTTGGGAAGAGGAAAATCATCTTTGGGGCAGCATTTGTTCAGATCTCTGAAATCGACACAACATCTAATTTGGACGCTTTTCTTCTTTACGGGAACCACGTTGGATAACCAGGTAGGATGATGAATGGGCTTGATGAAGCCAGTAGTTAGCAGCTTCTGAATCTCGGTCTTGATCTGCTCCTCCACGTCGTGCCTGAATTGCCTTGGAGATCGCTTGATCGGTTTAGATCCAGACTTTATATGTAGATGATGAGTGACCAGTTTTTCATCCAAGCCGGGCATTTCCTCATACGTCCATGCAAATATGTCTTGATACTCCTTGAGAAGATTCACGAGCTTTGCACGTTCATCTTCACGTAAAGTCGAACTGATGGATATAGGTCTTGGAGATTCTTTATCCCCGATGTTGATCACTTCGAGTTCGTCCGTTGTGGAGTCAGTGCCATCCTGTAATTGTCGTGGAGCATCCAGTACTTCTTCTTGCATTTTGTCGTTGTTGTTACATTCCATTGGGCGGAGAGACCGAGTGAGAGTCTCTCCTGCTAATTTCTAACAGCGGCGACGGTATACGGTTTTCCCCTTCTGGTCGCGACTTGCCATAAAGGTCCATTCCCTCTTAACATAGATACGTGCTGATCCTTCGTTTGATGAAGAAGAGTTGGCTTGCTCTGCTAGTGGAGGCCCCCAGGTCTCTCTGCTTAGTGATGTCTCTAGAAGAGTCTCTCAAGCAATTTACTGAGAATACAAATAGGATTGTGGAAAAACTTGCTCAAGATAGTATTAATTTCCAATATAGTGTTTCCAATAATACCCTTGAAAATAAGGATAGTCATTTGCATAATCAGGATGACGAGGTTAGAATTGGTAACACTACATGTTTAGATGAGGTTCAACCATTTTCATGCTATTATGATGATTATGATGAGGATAGTGTTGATGAAGAATCTGAAATATGTAGGCATAGTAATCAGGAATTTGTTACTCCAATTGAGATTTACAATTGATCGCTGTCGTAAGCGACACAAATATAATTACACTTTCTTACTACTCAAAATATAAATATAGCAAGGGCAAGAAAGGATCGATCCCACAGAGAGGTCTAGGTTGTCAAATTGTTATGGTTTCCTAATTAAAACACCAAGGATTTTCTGATTGTGTAAATAAAAATAAACAAAAAGCAAAACAATAAAAGTAAACACGCAAATCAAGGATGTGAAATATTGGATAAAGGTTTCATCTTCAATTGTAAACAAGTTTATGAATATATGAATAGAATTCGTATTTAATCTCTCTATCATCAAAAGCCATAGAATACCTTATTGCAAGAATACTCCGTAATTTCCAAAGTTCATCAACACACACATTAGAGCTGCGTATGTGAATTCTACCTAAAGAATAACCTAACGCCTTGCGCTAATCAAGTTCAATTCTAGGAGCGTTAAGTTTAGGAAATAGCTAATCAATGCAATTGTAATACATTGTAAAAACAATTCGAACAAAGGTCAATTTCTACATATGACTATGAGGATGTATCACTACAAACCCTAATCATATCATGCTACTCGTATTCAAGGTTATCGCTCGATGAAAACCCTAAAATAGCTATAGATATGGATGTGAGTTCAATCAATTCTAGACTCGACTAAACAAACATTCAATCATATTGCAATCCATCAATCATGCAATTATTATAACCCGTAGAAATCATACGATAATATTGAGAGAAAACTAATTCATAAAAATCATAACTTGGTTGCAAAATTCAACTACGTCTTTAACCAACAATAAATCAAGTACTTGTGTTTTTGGAAATCATCATAAGAAGTTTAGAAGAACCTATCATGTGAAACCCTAGAACAAAAGTAGAAGTCTCCTCATGGAGATATCTAGGTTTAGAGAAAAGTTCTATTTATATGCTTTTCTCCTCATAAGGATACTTTCCCAAAATTAGGTTAATTCTTCTCAAAACCCGTCTCCAAGTTGGTCCACCAAGCCCAGGAGGGAAAAATATGTCTCTGGAATTTTGGGTCCAAAAGCGTCGCCGGAATTGCTGACGTCATCACCGGAATCCGCTCGCCGGTCGCCGGAATCCGGTCATCGGAAAATCATCTCCAGCTACCTGGACTTGCCTCCGGCTACCATAACTCACTGTCCTTCTCTGCAGTTCAAACACTCACAATTCAAAGCAATATATCACATATGAACCATCCAATTCTTGAATTCTTACTGAAAACGCGCCCAAAAGCGTGACGCGTAGCTCATATGTCCTACCGTCGACTCTTGCATCCGACTCATACCACCCTCGCGATTCACCGAAACATTACGATCCCCACTTTGGTTCAAATCCGCACCGGAAGTAGCACCACCGCCTCGCCATTTCTGGTCCATTTCCGCACAGCTTCTGCAGCTTTGTTTTGGCACTGTCACTTCCCTGTAATTTCACAGCATCATGACCGTTATCCCCAGCTGCAATTTCTCATTATAATCCCTGCACCTGCAATGCTAATTCACCATCATTGCCTCACCAAAGCATTGGCAGCCTCATACAACTCATTGCCATCATCAGCATCATACTGTGCCCGCATTCTCGTGATCAAAACAATGAACCCAAATTCCTGACTTACAACTCGGCTCCAAATGCTCCACCTTCCATTCTGCAGGTTCGCCATTTCCGATCGGTTCATTTGTGGTGCATATTTGATTCACCCTCATGGCGCAAAGATTCTCGCAACGCTCAAAGCCATCTCTCTCGCACTTCAATTAGCCTGCAATCCTTCGCAGCTTCATTCTCTAATCGGGCAAGAAAGAACAAGCATTTCATCTTTATTGTGTTCACTACCTAAGTCCAAAGATCACAAAGACCATCGTTGCGGCTGCATCGCCCGCCAAGAGTTAACCACCACTACCACTTCAACAAATGCACACCAAAGATCACCACCTAATACGCCATCGACCTTAACTCGTTACCACCGCCATGAATGTACGGCTCCGGCCTTCCACGAGGCCTCTACCAACAACATCGAAGGCACCACTAGTCCATCCAATTCACACAAAAAGACCATCGCTTCCCTTTTATTGCTGCTCCCGGCCTACAAATTCCATTAAAAGCAACAACTCATTCATAATAATCCCATGCCGAGCACGACCTATAATTCCACCAAGTGCACATATCTCTCGCGAATTCACTCCCTCGTGCCATGACCGGCTCCGCTACCACCTTCTCATTCTATCTAACACCGCCGGACTCTCCTCCGGACTCCACTCGGCAGCTCGCCTTCATAGCTGCATTGCCTTTGCCACTCTTCTCCATTCTATCAATAGTCGCCATCATCGCTCGTAATTTGTTCGGCTCGCACCCATCATTTCATCATTCCTTGCTCGAAATTGCATGTAATAAAGATCACCAGCTTGCCCCGAGCCACACCTTTCGGCCTCACCCACCGAAACTCGCTCCCAGTTCCAAAGACCATTCTGTCATCCTTGCACTTCTTCAATCCTTGCAATTCCAACCGGGCCGTATTTCGTGCCCTTTCTCAAGCATCCGATGTGCCGGTCTCGAATCGATGAGGATTGTGTACTTCTTGAATAATGGAGATTGCACAACTCCTTCCCCGCAAAGTGATGTTCAAATGCATACAATCACACACATACATTCTCAATATTCGACAATTTACTTCCAAAATCAATGACAAAAAGAACCTCCTTTAATGGCGATGGAATCAATCTCGATTTGTAGGTGAAATGAACCCACATCCTCTTGACTCGAGTTTGAGCATAAACCAAATTCCTTATTCTTATCAAACCTTCAAAACCCATCTTAATCTTCTCGTTTATGGCTACAAATCGACGGCAGCAGCAGCAGGTATTCTTCCATGTCTTCTCTGCTTTAAGCTCACTCGAACCAACTCAAGATCTTGCTCGTGTGTTTCTTACCTTAGCTTCAAATCTCTCGACTATGAAATGATGATTTAGCACCTTCTTCACCATGGTTCGCCGGCAGTGGGTACTTGATGCAGAGGTGGATTGTTTGGGATGGGGCCGAGAACCTCGACCCGCTCTCCCGTACCTTTAAGAAGTAAAGTAGAAGGGTGCCCCTTAGCGAATTATAGTCTGTACTTAGTGATCTGTCAGATGGTTACCCCTTATCCTCTGCTGGACTCCCAATAGCATTTGCCTGTGAAATGACACTCTTGCCCTTATTGCTTATGAGTTCTTGTTTTGCCCATAACTTCTTCATACGAACTCAGAATGACTCCGTTCTTTCGCCATCGTCTTCATCTTCTCGTCCTCTACACAATGAAAAGTAGAAATCTTGTATTTGAACGAGTTCCAATTGGTCTTTTTGCTCCAAATGACTCCATTGCACCTAATAAACTCAAAAGCACACATAAGATACATAATTTACAAGAAAACTCGCAAAGAAAGCATAAATACTAGATATTAAATACGGTGTATTCTACACCTATCAAATTCCCCCACACTTAGACTTTGCTAGTCCTCGAGCAAATCAAACAAAACAATAAAATACAACAACTCCGTGTCGTCGAGGCTACGGTCACTTTTAGCATAAATAACAAGCCTTTAAACCCCTAGGTGTCCCTAGTGGACGAGTTATAGTCTCGTGAAGGTTTACTAGAGATATACCTACAAAACCTATATTTCAAACTCCGTCTATTTATGAAAAATCAATGAACGAATCCAAAATGACTACAGGAGGAGGTACCTTGCAAATTCAATTCAATTATTAGTAAATAAACTCTAATTAGATAGTCGAACAAGCCACAATATTCGGAAACTAACAAACCACAATCACAATGAAAAGATTAAGAAGATAGATATAGATGTAGATATTGGCGAATATTCACAAGTGTTCGATGTTTCCCATATCTCTGTCTCGAAGGTCACCTTGCTAAGATGAACCTAATCCTATTGGATTGAGCTACTTTGTCTTGAATGCTACATCAAATCAATTGGCATATACAAGGGAACCAAGAGTGACTTTATTCAACACAATAATAATTTCTTTTTTTTTTTTTTTTTTTTTTTATGATTGGATCAAACTGGATCCAATTTCTTTTTTTTTTTTTTTAGAAAGCGGCATGATTAGATCTTTTGGATCCAAGCGCATGCTTCTTGTCAGCAAGTACATGATAGTTGCCTTGGATCCTGCATTCCACGCTTGTTTAGGCGACGGAGACAGGGACTACGTTTCACACATACTGCTATTCCCAAGTGTCTTTTTATTCCGTTTTGGTCTAATTGATCGGTCTTTTTTTTTTTCTTTTCATATATTTTTTTTTTTTTTTTTTCAATTTTTTTTTCTCTTTTTCTAGTAACTCAATCACTCTATTTCATCCTAGCAGTAATAACACGTCGATTTTTAGTGACCCACCAAATCACTTAGAGAACAATAGATAAATATGGAAAAATAAAAATAGAATGTGATATGGTGATATTAGAGATATGGTAACAACTATCATGGTATTTATGATTCATGAGCTATGTTCTTCCCTTTTAGTTAATTGGTTCCTCAACTCCTGCATTCAAAATGGTTCCATCCACTAATGGTGTCAAAAACAAACATATAAATGCTCCCCACACTTAAACTTCACATTGTCCTCAATGTGTAAAACTGAAAATTCTGAATTCTGACGTAACAACAGATAAAACGCAAAAAACTGTGCAAATTGGTAAGGAATTTGGAAAAACTCCATTTCACAAAAGTTGTTCACCTACGTGTTTTATACACAGTGTCAAAATTTCACAGTGTTTTGATAAACGGTCTGACAGTTATGGTCTCTGGACTGAACTACGCGCAGTCTGAAATTTTCTGACGAAAAGGTATTCGTCATAATTCTCTTCTAAGATAGATTACGGACTCAATGAAATTAAACATAGGGATGCAAATATGATATGAAAACAGTAAAAAAATAAATAAACGAAACAAAAATAAAATGCAAAAGGATAAGAGATACAAAACCGGTGGGTTGCCTCCCACTTAGCGCTTGTTTTATAGTCGTCAGCCCGACTATATCCTTGCAAGATTCATTCCCCGTATACCAATAACCTGAAAAGTTGGGGATCCTTCCATAGAACCTGTTTTGCAAACACTAGCTTCACACAAATATTAGTACAATAAAGCAAAAGTGAAGTTATGAACCGATAAAAGCTTCCCCCACACTTATTCTTGTCTACACTTGGAAGTGTATAAAGAATATAGAAGTCGGGTACTCCACGGTTTCTTGTTCCATAACCTGCATAGTATGAGAATCAAGTTTCTCTAATGGCGGAAAACGAGAAACAAAGTCATTCAACAATATTCTCAAGCACATACATTCAAACCAATAAGAGGTAATGGAGAAGAAACAATAGGCAAAGGGTTAGATAAACCTTTCACAATCTCTTGTATTATGGAATCCTCTTCATCCTTGAAAAACTCAAGTGAATTATTCACCTCTTTTATATCATGGTCCTCTATCAAACCTTGCAACCATTCTTCGTCCGTTTCTGCCGTAACCAAAGTATCGACATAAACATCATCATTACAATTATTTGCAAGCTCAATTGGGTCTTCCACAATATTGGTCAAACCGGTCTCATTCTCAACATACTCCTCCTTGTTGTAAGGCACATATTCTTTTGCGGATCCAAATTTTATCATAAGAAACTTTTTTAGAACACTCAAAAATGCATCATCCTCAAGCTCCACCCTTTGAATAGGCTCTTGATCATTATTAAGATCAATGCTTGAGTAATCTACACAAGTGTCGACATATTCCTCTTCATCTTCATCTTGATCCCAAAAAGACTCCTCGGAGATGTCACCATGAGTTGTTTCAAGCAATGTATCATAATCACCATCACTATCATAGTCAACATAAGATTGTTCCTCGCTGAATTTAGTGTTGCTAAACTCTAACTCATCCTTTTGAATAGGTGAATGATCATTATTACGATCAAGAGTTGAGTTAACTACACAATTATCCACGAAAGTGCCCAAGGATTGGCCTTTTTCAACATTAGCATCAATCAAATATTCATCACTAACCATAGGCACATTAGAATTATCCATATCTTCCTTGTATTGATCAATGTCTCTTCGTAAGATAGTCATACTTTCACGAAGTTCTTGGAGTTGCTCGTTTGTAGTCTCTTTTGCTTTTTTAAATTCCTCTTGTAAAAAGGTGGAAACTTTGTCTATAAAGTTAGAGACTTTTTGTTCACGAGCATAAGAATCCTCCCATCCTTGTTGTTGTTCACACACATACTCACCATAAGGTTGTTGAGGAAAACCACAAGGTTCCATGGAATATTGGTCATAACCAATGAATTGGTTTTGATTATACCCATGGAATTGGTAGTTATCATATTGTTGAGGTTGTTGAAAACCGTATCCATTGTTCCAATATGCTCCTTCCATAGAAATAAGCACCTGAAATAAGATTCTCAAACCAAGGTTAGAACCCAGAAAATAAGAAGAAAAATAAAAATAAAAAATAAAACAAAAACTAAATACAAAAATAAGAAACCAATAACAATTAACAACCGCTGCCCACCCAGCAACGCGCGCTAAAATTTGATCATTTGTCGTAGCGACACAAATATAATTACACTTTCTTACTACTCAAAATATAAATATAGCAAGGGCAAGAAAGGATCGATCCCACAGAGAGGTCTAGGTTGTCAAAATTGTTATGGTTTCCTAATTAAAACACCAAGGATTTTCTGATTGTGTAAATAAAAATAAACAAAAAGCAAAACAATAAAAGTAAACACGCAAATCAAGGATGTGAAATATTGGATAAAGGTTTCATCTTCAATTGTAAACAAGTTTATGAATATATGAATAGAATTCGTATTTAATCTCTCTATCATCAAAAGCCATAGAATACCTTATTGCAAGAATATCCGTAATTTCCAAAGTTCATCAACACACACATTAGAGTGCATTATGTGAATTCTACCTAAAGAATAACCTAACGCCTTGCGCTAATCAAGTTCAATTCTAGGAGCGTTAAGTTTGAAATAGCTAATCAATGCAATTGTAATACATTGCGCAAACAATTCGAACAAAGGTCAATTTCTACATATGACTATGAGGATGTATCACTACAAACCCTAATCATATCATGCTACTCGTATTCAAGGTTATCGCTCGATGAAAACCCTAAAATAGCTATAGATATGGATGTGAGTTCAATCAATTCTAGACTCGACTAAACAAACATTCAATCATATTGCAATCCATCAATCATGCAATTATTATAACCCGTAGAAATCATACGATAATATTGAGAGAAAACTAATTCATAAAAATCATAACTTGGTTGCAAAATCCAACTACGTCTTTAACCAACAATAAATCAAGTACTTGTGTTTTTGGAAATCATCATAAGAAGTTTAGAAGAACCTATCATGTGAAACCCTAGAACAAAAGTAGAAGTCTCCCTCATGGAGATATCTAGGTTTAGAGAAAAAGTTCTATTTATATGCTTTTCTCCTCATAAGGATACTTTCCCAAAATTAGGTTAATTCTTCTCAAAACCCGTCTCCAAGTTGGTCCACCAAGCCCAGGAGGGAAAAATATGTCTCTGGAATTTTGGGTCCAAAAGCGTCGCCGGAATTCCGGCGCCGTCACTAGGAATCCGCTCACGTGCCGGAATCCCGGTCATCGGAAAATCATCTCCAGCTACTGGACTTGCCTCCGCTACCATAACTCTTTGTCCTTCTCTGCAGTTCAAACACTCACAATTCAAAGCAATATATCACATATGAACCATCCAATTCTTGAATTCTTAAAAACGCGCCAAAAGCGTGACGCGTAGCTCATATGTCCGGCCGTCGACTCTTGCATCCGACTCATACCACCCTCGCGATTCACTGAAACATTACGATCCCCACTTTCGGTTCCGAAATCCGGCACCCGGAAGTAGCACCACCGCCTCGCCATTTCTGGTCCATTTCCGCACAGCTTCTGCAGCTTTGTTCTGGCACTGTCACTTCCCTGTAATTTCACAGCATCATGACCGTTATCCCCAGCTGCAATTTCTCATTATAATCCCTGCACCTGCAATGCTAATTCACCATCATTGCCTCAACAGCATTGGCAGCCTCATACAACTCAGCTGCCATCATCAGCATCATACGAGCCTCTGCATTCTCGGTGAAACAATGAACCCAAATTCCCGACTTACAACTCGGCTCCAAATGCTCCACCTTCCATTCCTGTTAGATTCTGCCATTTCGATTGATTCATTTGCATTGCATATTTGATTCACCCTCATGGCGCAAAGATTCGCAACTGCCTCAGGCCATCTCTGCACTTCAATTAGCCTGCAATCCTTCGCAGCTTCATTCTCTAGCTGGCAGCAGCAACAGCATTTCATCTTTACTGGGTTCACGGTCCAAGCCGACATCACGGCTGCTGCGCGCTGGCGCCATTTCGCCAAGAGTTAACCACCACTACCACTTCAATGACTGCACACCAAAGATCACCACCTAATACCGCCATCGACCTTAACTCGTTACCATCTGCCATGAATGTACAGCTCCGGCTTCCACCAGGCCTCTACCAACAACATCGATTGCACCACTAGTCCATCCAATTCACACAAAAAGCTGTTGCTTCCCTTTTATTTGCCGCTTGCTCCATTTCCTGACTTCCATTAGCGGCAACAACTCATTCATAACAATCCCATGCCGGAGAGCACAGCCTATAATTCCACCAAGTGCACATATCTCCGCGAATTCACTCCCGTGCCATGACCCGCCTCTCTGCTACCACCTTCTCATTCTATCTAACACTGCGCCCGGACTCTCGGCCCGGACTCCCCTGCAGCCTCGGCTTCATAGCTGCATTGCCACTGCCCTCTTCTCCATTCTATCAATAGTCGCCATCTTCAGCTCTGTAATTTGTTATTTCGCACCCATCATTTCATCATTCCTTGCTCGAAATTGCACTGTAATAAACATCACCCGACTTTGCCACCGAGCCCGCGACCTTTCAGTCTCTCACCACCGAAACTCTGCTCCAGTTCAGCACCATTACGTCATCCTTGCACTTCTTCAATCCTTGCAATTCCAACCACATTTGTATTTCGAGGCCCTTTCTCAAGCATCGATGTGCAGGTCTCGGCCGATGAGGATTGTGTACTTCTTGAATAATGGAGATTGCACAACTCCTTCCCCCGCAAAGTGATGTTCAAATGCATACAATCACACACATACATTCTCAATATTCGACAATTTACTTCCAAAAATCAATGATGACAAAGAACCTCCTTTAATGGCGATGGAATCAATCTCTGATTTGTACAGCTGAAATGAACCCACATCCTCTTGACTCGAGTTTGAGCATAAACCAAATTCCTTATTCTTATCAAACCTTCAAAACCCATCTTAATCTTCTCGTTTATGGCTACAAATCGACGCGGCAGCCCAGCAGGTATTCTTCCATGTCTTCTCTCCGCTTTAAGCTCACTCGAACCAACTCAAGATCGCTCGTGTGTTTCTTACCTTAGCTTAAGAAATCTCTCGACTATGAAATGACAGTTTAGCACCTTCTTCACCATGGTTCGCCGCGGTGGGTACTTGATGCGAGAGGTGGATTGATTTGGGATGGGAAGCGAGAACCTCGACCCGCTCTCCGTACCTTTAAGAAGTAAAGTAGAAGCAGTGCCCCTTAGCGAATTATAGTACGTACTTAGTGATCTGTCAGATGGTTACCCCTTATCCTCTGCTGGACTCCCAATAGCATTTGCCTGTGAAATGACACTCTTGCCCTTATTGCTTATGAGTTCTTGTTTTGCCCATAACTTCTTCATACGAACTCGAGAATGACTCGTTCTTTCGCCATCGTCTTCATCTTCTCGTCCTCTACACAATGAAAAGTAGAAATCTTGTATTTGAACGAGTTCCAATTGGTCTTTTTGCTCCAAATGACTCCATTGCACCTAATAAACTCAAAAGCACACATAAGATACATAATTTACAAGAAAACTCGCAAAGAAAGCATAAATACTAGATATTAAATACGGTGTATTCTACACCTATCAAATTCCCCACACTTAGACTTTGCTAGTCCTCGAGCAAATCAAACAAAACAATAAAATACAACAACTCCGTGTCGTCGAGGCTACGGTCACTTTTAGCATAAATAACAAGCCTTTAAACCCCTAGGTGTCCCTAGTGGACGAGTTATAGTCTCGTGAAGGTTTACTAGAGATATACCTACAAAACCTATATTTCAAACTCCGTCTATTTATGAAAAATCAATGAACGAATCCAAAATGACTACAGGAGGAGGTACCTTGCAAATTCAATTCAATTATTAGTAAATAAACTCTAATTAGATAAATAACAAGCCACAATATTCGGAAACTAACAAACCACAATCACAATGAAAAGATTAAGAAGATAGATATAGATGTAGATATTGGCGAATATTCACAAGTGTTCGATGTTTCCATATATCTGTCTCAAGGTCATTGCTAAGATGAACCTAATCCTATTGGATTGAGCTACTTGAAAGTCTTTGAATGCTACATCAAATCAATTGGCATATACAAGGGAACCAAGAGTGACTTTATTCAACACAATAATAATTTCTTTTTTTTTTTTTTTTTTTTTTTTTATGATTGGATCAAACTGGATCCAATTTCTCTTTTTTTTTTTTAGACGGCATGATTAGATCTTTTGGATCCAAGCGCATGCTTCTTGTCAGCAAGTACATGATAGTTGCCTTGGATCCTGCATTCCACGCTTGTTTAGGCGACGGAGACAGGGACTACGTTTCACACATACTGCTATTCCCAAGTGTCTTTTTATTCCGTTTTGGTCTAATTGATCGGTCTTTTTTTTTTTCTTTTCATATATTTTTTTCTTTTTTTTTTTCAATTTTTTTTTTCTCTTTTTCTAGTAACTCAATCACTCTATTTCATCCTAGCAGTAATAACACGTCGATTTTTAGTGACCCACCAAATCACTTAGAGAACAATAGATAAATATGGAAAAATAAAAATAGAATGTGATATGGTGATATTCCGAGATATGGTAACAACTATCATGGTATTTATGATTCATGAGCTATGTTCTTCCCTTTTAGTTAATTGGTTCCTCAACTCCTGCATTCAAAATGGTTCCATCCACTAATGGTGTCAAAAACAAACATATAAATGCTCCCCCACACTTAAACTTCACATTGTCCTCAATGTGTAAAACCGAAAGTTCTGAATTCTGACGTAACAACAGATAAAACGCAAAAACTGTGCAAATTGGTAGGAATTTGGAAAAACTCCATTTCACAAAAGTTGTTCACCTACGTGTTTTATACACAGTGTCAAAATTTCACAGTGTTTTGATAAACGGTCTGACAGTTATGGTCTCTGGACTGAACTACGCGCAGTCTGAAATTTTCTGACGAAAAGGTATTCGTCATAATTCTCTTCTAAGATAGATTACGGACTCAATGAAATTAAACATAGGGATGCAAATATGATATGAAAACAGTAAAAAATAAATAAACGAAACAAAAATAAAATGCAAAAGGATAAGAGATACAAAACCGGTGGGTTGCCTCCCACTTAGCGCTTTGTTTTATAGTCGTCAGCCCGACTATATCCTTGCAAGATTCATTCCCCGTATACCAATAACCTGAAAAGTTGGGGATCCTTCCATAGAACCTGTTTTGCAAACACTAGCTTCACACAAATATTAGTACAATAAAGCAAAAGTGAAGTTATGAACCGATAAAAGCTTCCCCCACACTTATTCTTGTCTACACTTGGAAGTGTATAAAGAATATAGAAGTCGGGTACGTCCACGGTTTCTTGTTCCATAACCTGCATAGTATGAGAATCAAGTTTCTCTAATGGCGGAAAACGAGAAACAAAGTCAGTCAACAATATTCTCGAAGCACATACATTCAAACCAATAAGAGGTAAAGGAGAAGAAACAATAGGCAAAGGGTTAGATAAACCTTTCACAATCTCTTGTATTATGGAATCCTCTTCATCCTTGAAAAACTCAAGTGAATTATTCACCTCTTTTATATCATGGTCCTCTATCAAACCTTGCAACCATTCTTCGTCCGTTTCTGCCGTAACCAAAGTATCGACATAAACATCATCATTACAATTATTTGCAAGCTCAATTGGGTCTTCCACAATATTGGTCAAACCGGTCTCATTCTCAACATACTCCTCCTTGTTGTAAGGCACATATTCTTTTGCGGATCCAAATTTTATCATAAGAAACTTTTTTAGAACACTCAAAAATGCATCATCCTCAAGCTCCACCCTTTGAATAGGCTCTTGATCATTATTAAGATCAATGCTTGAGTAATCTACACAAGTGTCGACATATTCCTCTTCATCTTCATCTTGATCCCAAAGACTCCTCGGAGATGTCACCATGAGTTGTTTCAAGCAATGTATCATAATCACCATCACTATCATAGTCAACATAAGATTGTTCCTCGCTGAATTTAGTGTTGCTAAACTCTAACTCATCCTTTTGAATAGGTGAATGATCATTATTACGATCAAGAGTTGAGTTAACTACACAATTATCCACGAAAGTGCCCAAGGATTGGCCTTTTTCAACATTAGCATCAATCAAATATTCATCACTAACCATAGGCACATTAGAATTATCCATATCTTCCTTGTATTGATCAATGTCTCTTCGTAAGATAGTCATACTTTCACGAAGTTCTTGGAGTTGCTCGTTTGTAGTCTCTTTTGCTTTTTTAAATTCCTCTTGTAAAAAGGTGGAAACTTTGTCTATAAAGTTAGAGACTTTTTGTTCACGAGCATAAGAATCCTCCCATCCTTGTTGTTGTTCACACACATACTCACCATAAGGTTGTTGAGGAAAACCACAAGGTTCCATGGAATATTGGTCATAACCAATGAATTGGTTTTGATTATACCCATGGAATTGGTAGTTATCATATTGTTGAGGTTGTTGAAAACCGTATCCATTGTTCCAATATGCTCCTTCCATAGAAATAAGCACCTGAAATAAGATTCTCAAACCAAGGTTAGAACCCAGAAAATAAGAAGAAAAATAAAAATAAAAAATAAAACAAAAACTAAATACAAAAATAAGAAACCAAAAACAATTAACAACCGCTGCCACCCCGGCAACGGCGCCAAAATTTGATCGCTGTCGTAAGCGACACAAATATAATTACACTTTCTTACTACTCAAAATATAAATATAGCAAGGGCAAGAAAGGATCGATCCCACAGAGAGGTCTAGGTTGTCAAATTGTTATGGTTTCCTAATTAAAACACCAAGGATTTTCTGATTGTGTAAATAAAAATAAACAAAAAGCAAAACAATAAAAGTAAACACGCAAATCAAGGATGTGAAATATTGGATAAAGGTTTCATCTTCAATTGTAAACAAGTTTATGAATATATGAATAGAATTCGTATTTAATCTCTCTATCATCAAAAGCCATAGAATACCTTATTGCAAGAATACTCCGTAATTTCCAAAGTTCATCAACACACACATTAGAGCTGCGTATGTGAATTCTACCTAAAGAATAACCTAACGCCTTGCGCTAATCAAGTTCAATTCCTAGGAGCGTTAAGTTTCAGAAATAGCTAATCAATGCAATTGTAATACATTGCGCAAACAATTCGAACAAAGGTCAATTTCTACATATGACTATGAGGATGTATCACTACAAACCCTAATCATATCATGCTACTCGTATTCAAGGTTATCGCTCGATGAAAACCCTAAAATAGCTATAGATATGGATGTGAGTTCAATCAATTCTAGACTCGACTAAACAAACATTCAATCATATTGCAATCCATCAATCATGCAATTATTATAACCCGTAGAAATCATACGATAATATTGAGAGAAAACTAATTCATAAAAATCATAACTTGGTTGCAAAATCCAACTACGTCTTTAACCAACAATAAATCAAGTACTTGTGTTTTTGGAAATCATCATAAGAAGTTTAGAAGAACCTATCATGTGAAACCCTAGAACAAAAGTAGAAGTCTCCCTCATGGAGATATCTAGGTTTAGAGAAAAAGTTCTATTTATATGCTTTTCTCCTCATAAGGATACTTTCCCAAAATTAGGTTAATTCTTCTCAAAACCCGTCTCCAAGTTGGTCCACCAAGCCCGGGAGGGAAAAATATGTCTCTCGGAATTTTGGGTCCAAAAGCGTCGCCGGAATTGCCGACGTCATCACCGGAATCCGCTCGCGGTCGCCGAATCCCGGTCATCGGAAAATCATCTCCAGCCTACTGGACTTGCCTCCGGCTACCATAACTCACTGTCCTTCTCTGCAGTTCAAACACTCACAATTCAAAGCAATATATCACATATGAACCATCCAATTCTTGAATTCTTGCGAAAACGCGCCCAAAAGCGTGACGCGTAGCTCATATGTCCGGCCGTCGACTCTTGCATCCGACTCATACCACCCTCGCGATTCATTGAAACATTACGATCCCCACTTTGCCCGAAATCCGGCACCCTAAGTAGCACCACCGCCTCGCCATTTCGGGGTCCATTTCCGCACAGCCTTCAGCCTTTGTTTTGGCACCGTCACTTCCTCGTAATTTCACAAAGATCATGACCGTTATCCCCACTGCAATTTCTCATTATAATCCCCGCACCTGCAATGCTAATTCACCATCATTGCCTCAACAAAGATTGGCAGCCTCATACAACTCACCTGCCATCATCAAGATCATACAGCTCGCATTCTCGGGACCGAAACAATGAACCCAAATTCCCACCTTACAACTCGGCTCCAAATGCTCCACCTTCCATTCCTCCCAGTTCGCCATTTTATTGGGTTCATTTGTAGCCGCATATTTGATTCACCCTCATGGCGCAAAGATTCTCAGAATCGCCTCAAAGCCATCTCGCACTTCAATTAGCCCGCAATCCTTCGCAGCTTCATTCTCTAATTTGGCAAAGAAGAATAAGCATTTCATCTTTTGTGTTCACTACCCAAGCCAAGCATCACAAAGACCACCGCGCTGCCAAGCATCATCGCCAAGAGTTAACCACCACTACCACTTCAACAAATGCACACCAAAGATCACCACCTAATACCGCCATCGACCTTAACTCGTTACCACACGCCATGAATGTACGGCTCACTGCTTCCACTGTGCCTCTACCAACAACATCGATTGCACCACTAGTCCATCCAATTCACACAAAAAGACCATCGCTTCCCTTTTATTCTTGCTCCAATGTGCCTTCCATTGGCAAGCAACAACTCATTCATAACAATCCCATGCCAGAGCACAGCCTATAATTCCACCAAGTGCACATATCTCTGCGAATTCACTCCCTCGTGCCATGACCAGCTCCTGCTACCACCTTCTCATTCTATCTAACACTTGCAGACTCTCCGCCGAGACTCCTGCAGCCTCGGCTTCATAGCTGCATTGCCATTGCCCTCTTCTCCATTCTATCAATAGTCGCCATCATTGTCAGTAATTTGTTCAAATTTCGCACCCATCATTTCATCATTCCTTGCTCGAAATTGCACTGTAATAAAGATCACCGCCTTGCCCCGAGCCACACCTTTCAGGCCTCACCACCGAAACTCGCTCCAGTTCCAAAGACCATTCTCATCATCCTTGCACTTCTTCAATCCTTGCAATTCCAACCCCGGCCGTATTTCGGGCCCTTTCTCAAGCATCCGATGTGCGGTCTCGAATCGATGAGGATTGTGTACTTCTTGAATAATGGAGATTGCACAACTCCTTCCCCGCAAAGTGATGTTCAAATGCATACAATCACACACATACATTCTCAATATTCGACAATTTACTTCCAAAAATCAATGACAGCCAGCAACCTCCTTTAATGGCGATGGAATCAATCTCTGATTTGTACAGCTGAAATGAACCCACATCCTCTTGACTCGAGTTTGAGCATAAACCAAATTCCTTATTCTTAT
Organism: Papaver armeniacum; assembly: GCA_023531295.1. Classification (NCBI taxonomy): domain Eukaryota; kingdom Viridiplantae; phylum Streptophyta; class Magnoliopsida; order Ranunculales; family Papaveraceae; genus Papaver; species Papaver armeniacum. The sequence goes on from JAJJWW010002199.1 coordinate 24,811, forward strand.
CAAACCTTCAAAACCCATCTTAATCTTCTCGTTTATGGCTACAAATCGACGGCAGCAGCAGCAGGTATTCTTCCATGTCTTCTCTGCTTTAAGCTCACTCGAACCAACTTTCGATCGCTCGTGTGTTTCTTACCTTAGCTTCAAATCTCTCGACTATGAAATGACAGGTTTAGCACCTTCTTCACCATGGTTCGCCGGCGGTGGGTACTTGATGCGAGAGGTGGATTGAGTGGGATGGGAATCGAGAACCTCGACCCGCTCGTACCTTTAAGAAGTAAAGTAGAAGCAGTGCCCCTTAGCGAATTATAGTCTGTACTTAGTGATCTGTCAGATGGTTACCCCTTATCCTCTGCTGGACTCCCAATAGCATTTGCCTGTGAAATGACACTCTTGCCCTTATTGCTTATGAGTTCTTGTTTTGCCCATAACTTCTTCATACGAACTCAGAATGACTCCGTTCTTTCGCCATCGTCTTCATCTTTCGCCCCCTCTACACAATGAAAAGTAGAAATCTTGTATTTGAACGAGTTCCAATTGGTCTTTTTGCTCCAAATGACTCCATTGCACCTAATAAACTCAAAAGCACACATAAGATACATAATTTACAAGAAAACTCGCAAAGAAAGCATAAATACTAGATATTAAATACGGTGTATTCTACACCTATCAACAATGATAATATTTCTAGTTCAAATCCAAATAATTTTAATAATTATTCTCATATTCAAAAGGACGAGGATTTGACTAGAGATACCACCGTTTTAGATGATGTAGAATTTCCTTTTTACGAAGCCGATGATAGTTTTGAGGAACGAGTTTATTCTGAGAATATTGTTTTAGATTCGAACGATTTAGAAACATTAGTCTTAGACAAAGAAGATGAACTCGTAGAGCTTTTAAATTTGAGTGAGGATGCATCACCTGAGTACAACCTAGAAAAAACAATTCACCATTTTCAGGATTCTGATGATCTAGAAATTAGGGAAATTGTAGCTAGTCTATCTAGAGACACCCAAAACTCTAAGTTTGGGGGTGACTATCATTCTCCTTGTGCCTTACCTTTAGCTCTTACAGATATCCCTCACTTGGGACTTGATATATGTGCCTCAAACATTTTAAAAGATTATCTTCATACACGTTTTCCTGAGCCTAGTGATGTCCATGAGGAAGTCCAGTTGTTAGAAACCCATCCTATGGTTGATGTGGTTTACCCAGGCTATGATACCCAGATTGATTTTGTTTTCCCACCAAAATCTTTTCAACAAAATGTGGGAACGTATGAGTTTCAAATGTGTCAGCTATTAAGTTTTAAGACTGAGCCTAAGTACTTTAGGAAATTAGTATCGACACATTTGCTTAAGATTGACCGCTAGTTTCATCATGGTCAACTTCGTGAGTCAAACATGATTGACTTTAAGGATCCACAGTTATTTAGGTTATTATTATGTGCTTCTAAATTTTTACTTGAGTTTTTCCAGACTCTAATACCTGAATCGGATCTTAGCTACGAGGAAATCCAACCCATGAAAATATTTTATTTGGACCCAGTTATAGAACCTGAACCTGAACCACAGCTAGATGTAGTTGTCTTAAACAGGAAACTAGACAAGGGTATGCTTTATTTGTTTATTCTCTTGGAAGGTTGCAGATTCCTTTTATTTGTGATAACTCTATTTGGTTTTGATGACCCACAGATATTTCGGCTATTACTTTATGATTTTATAAGGTGACTAATCCTTTCTTAGTCTGGCTGAAGACGTTAAATTTAGCACTTCTTGGGAGGTAACCCATACTCATGCAACACAGTAATATCTTTCCTTAACTCTTTTTGCTTCAAATGGTAACAGTTTCTCCTTGTTCATGCTTTTAATTTTATCTTTAGAACATTGAGGACAATGTTAGATTTAAGTTTGGGGGTATGGAGAAACTTTTTAGTTGCATTAATAAACTCCAGAGCCTAGAAATTTATGCCTATTAAGGATAGCACTAACTAATCTAAGTGGATGGAAGCATTTTTGTTGTAGGAGTTGAGTAACCAATCTGATTAGATGGAAACATCTAAAGAGTCTATTCATAAACGCACAGAGCTCAGGTGTTAGAATTGAAGAAAAAACATGGTAGTTTCGCCATATCTCGTTGAATCCTTTTCACTTCTATTTTTATTTTGTTTTCTTTAAAATATGTTTCTCTAAGTGATTAGGTGGGGCTCACAATTCAAGTTGTTACCATTGCTAGGGTGAAATAGAGTGATTGAGATACCAAAAAAAAAAAAAAATTGAAAAAATTTGAAAAAAAAAAAAGAAGAAATTGAGACCCGACCATCAGACCAACCGGAATAAATTCATTAAAGTAGACCACTGGAACCCTTGTATATGCCAGTTGTGTTGACCTAGAGTTAGGATTATCGACCACTGGTTCCCTTGTATATGCCAGTGTGTTGATATTAGTCCAGACCAGTATCTCAATCCATTAGGATAGGTTCGTTTTGGCAAAGTGGCCTTGACGAGATATGAGAAACACCGTTCACCTTAGTCAACATCAAAACCATCTACGTTTTTCTCTACATCCATCTTCTTAATCTATCCATGTGATTGGTTGACTCCAGTTATGATGTCCAGAAACTATATGAGTAGAGCTCTGTCACTTATATATGAATTTTAGTATGCTTGAGTGCAAACTCGTGTACAACAATTGGAATTTCGCATCAGGGTACTTCCTCTTGTAGTCAATAAGTATGCCAACCAAGGAGATTCTTTAGTGCCTTCCAAGGTTCTGCGTAGATAGCTAGGGGCTGGAGTAAAAGGTTTTGTGGGTATATCTCTTGTAAGCCCTCCCGAGACTATAACTCGGCCACTAGGGCCACCTAGGGGTTTAAAGTCTTATTGCATACGCTAAATGCAATCGACGATGCCTGTGATAGTGAGTTAGGATTTTATTTTCTAGATTTGTTTTGCTCGAGGACCAGCAAATAATAAGTTTGGGGGTAATTCATAGACACATTTATGTGTCTGATATGATCTCAATTCTATTTTCCTAATTAGTCTCAGAACTTAATAACTGACATATTTGGAATTTAAACATTCCCAAAATTGGAAGGGCTTGAACATTCCCCGGCAGCGGCGCCAAAAATTGATCGTATTTTTATCTTGTTTGTAAAGTGGTGGTAAAGTTCGTTCAACTCAGACTTGATAAGATTGATTTTAGACTTAATACTAGAAAATATGTACAAAATACTGTCACGATATCGAGAGGTTACTGGGACTCAGGATTTCACTGTTTTTCATATTCAAGTGGTTCAGAAATTAATCCTCGACGATTATAGCTCAAAACAAAACAAATATTAACTCTATTATTTGCCAAAGTAGATTCCATAAAATATTACTTGTAGATCATAAGCATGGCGCATCAAGAATCCCTAGGACTAAGCATGCTCCATCAAACAAAGTCACAGGTAATTAATAGAAACCTTAATTCAATTAAAATCGGTGCAAAAACTAAATAAAGAATTAACTAAATTACCACATGGATGAAATACAACTTCATTCGTTGTCCCAGTGTTGGGGTTTAGCTCCTCATATTATTCACGTTCTCAAAATAGTTGTTCATAGCTCAAATAGGTGAAAAACAAGAGAAAACTAATAAAGCAGACAGTTTGCAACGCTGCAGTGGCGTTACAGCTGTTACAACGAGTGTTGAACTGTTACATAGAAAAGATGACAAGCTTGGGATCTATGTGATCTGTTGAACATCGATACTTCTGTTGTGTTGTTTAAATAAGACTGCCTCTGCGACTGTCCTCGTATGTCCAATGTTCTTCAGCTTCTCTTCTTCACCAGTAGTAGGTGAATATTCTTGCAACTTCACCTGCGCTTCTCTGCTCCGATTTTATCGACCCCAAACTCGTGACTCCCTCTTCCTTAGACTCTCACCTCCTTATATATCCACCACAGGCCGAATATAACTCAATTCAATCCCTGTTTTCTTCACACGAAAGTCTCGGACTTCTCTTCGCCCACAAGTCACGGATTTTCACTATTTTTTCTCTTATTTACGCGTTGAATTACTCCTAACTTTCCATATTTATTCTGATTCCGAACAAACACCTTCCCTGTTTAATCTCAGCCAAATCATAATCCAGTTCCATTAAAATCTCTGAGAGTATCATAACTTGCCTTCTTTCCCTGTTAGCCGATATTAATATGGAAACTTCCCTCTTTTTATGTTAACAATACCATTACCTGTTGTGTTTTAAGTAAACAGGATAATCCGAAACCAAACCCGAGAAGAACTCCCATAGAATCTCGTTCAAATTCTCGCCTGAAGAACCGAGAAAACTCATGCCCCTGTTTTGTGTCGTCTTGATGATCCAGCCCAACTCAGTTGGATTTAAACACAATGTCAAGCCTGTTATGCTCTAACAGGTCCATACCAGTCGAATCTAACAATCCAATCCGATGAAATCTCCCCGAGATTCAACTCAGAAACTTACGCAGGAAACTAAAGTTTGAACCTGCGTTTTCCCGTCAAAATTCAGGGAAGGATATGGAGTCCCCTTATCATGTTTCGGTGTGCCCTTAACAGCTGTTCTGGGGTGCCCTGAATCAGGGGTGTCTTTAACTGTAGGTGGCCCTTATCCAAATGAGGGGTACCTTTAGTAATTTTCTCCCACGAGCGCAAAAACCACTTTTCAAGCCAATTTCGCCGCAAAAGCTTATTTCTCCAAAAACACCTATAAAGACATAAAAAGCCATAATTAATATAAAATCGAGCACTATCAATACATAGAATTGAGATCATATTAGACACATAAATGTGTCTATCAATGTGAGCCGGTCCTCCTCCTGGATTGACGTCCATGTGGGGAGCGGTGTGCAGTTGACTTTATTTGATGGATTTTGTGAATTCACCTTCGGATCAAACAGCTCCACGCCGCAAATTGGTGCGTAAGGAGATAACGACACAGGGATGCGAACAACTTCTTCATTCAGCATGGTCTTTATACATTGGTGATACGTCGAAGGAACGATCTTATTATCGTGGAGCCATGGTCTACCTAGTATCATATGGTAGTCTGGCTCTTTTTCTATTACTTCGAATTTTACCTTCGAACGGACAGGTCCTACTGATATATTCAAATTTACATACCCGTATGTGCTGGTTTGGTTTCCCTCAAAATCCGTCATCGTGGTAGGTTGTCGTATGATTTTTCCCGGTCGAACGATGGTTGTCCTGAGAGTTTTAAGAGTAATGACATTCGAGGATGCTCCGGTGTCGACAAGAGCTCTTTTGAATTCTGAACTCTTGATGCGTGCAGTAACATGCAAGGATCTGTTGTGAACCTCCTCTGCCATCATGTCGTCTTCGCTAAACGTGACATTATTTATGGACACCTCTGATGTTCCCAAGGCTTGATTGTGCGAAGGGGCCAAACGTGCGTCCAGAGCTATTTGGTTGATTGCAGCAAACATTTCTACTCGTTGGTCCTTTGAGAGGTGTAGAAGTCACACAAACTTTCTACTAAAGACACCGCCTCCTGGTCTACTAGCCGTTGGTTGGTGGTGAAGCTATTGATTTGAGGACGGTCATCGGTTGAAGAGTTAGTCCTCATCGTTGGAATCTCTGGAGCGGGGAAGCCGCTTAAATCTGATGTGAGCTTGACGAGGAAATTGAGTATGTTTTGTATCGCCTATCTCATCACTTCCATGTTCCTCGTGTGAATTTCCTGTACTCGAGCCAATTCTTCCAAGGTCGGGATTTCTCCATTGGCCGTGCGATCAGATACAGCGCCGGAAGGAGGAACGTCAACATTTGAGGGGTCCCACTCGGAGTTTGTAGTTGAATTGACCCTAAGACCAACCATTTTAAATTTTGAGAAAATTGAAATGAAATTGAAATTCTATCTTGCAACCGAGAGATTAATCTCCGCTAGTGGTCGCTTGATTGTTTATGGGTAAAAGCGATTCGTTGTTTTTGGTAATTTGGGGTGTGTTGATGAGAAACGAGTCTAAACCCTAAACAAATGCACTGCACGGGAGTACTTTTAGGTTCGAGAAATCAATCTGTAAGACTCTGGCCTAAACCAAGAAATGGCCGTTCCAGATTCAATTCGGTCACAAGGTGAAGGAGATAGGGTTGATCTTAGAGAGGGAATCGAAGAAGGTGTTGAGATTATGAAGGTGTTGGCTGTTTATGACTTGTATCAGAGTGTTGAATTGGCTTGCACAATGTAAGCTATCAATTCTGGGTGTTTTCTGGATACGTTGGTTACAACACTTGGTTTTTCTGTGTTGTTTGAAGATAGGTTGAAGAACCTATTTATACAAGTCATTTGAGCGCAATCTTCATCTCGTAGGAAGTGGAGGAAGTTAAGTGATGGAGTAGTGGGGTCGTGTAAGTGATTGTCACATGATCACACCTTTGCCCACTTCCCTAATCATCTTCAACCGTCCATGCCTCCTAACACGTTCTCGTAATGGGCACGTTGCACGCCGCACGCTGTAAACCTCCAGACCAATATCCCGGTAAGTATCCCCCAGTTTGTGACATGTTTGATGTCTCGAACGAGTGGGTCGAGTCGTGGGACCAGTCGCAAGAAATAGCACATGGTGCTATTAGGTTAAATAACTAAGTTGTTTAATGGGATTTATATTCATGAAATATCGTGCGTGACGTATGTAATTCATCGCTTTTAAGTAAGCAGCTCAAAATAATCGATATGCATGAAGCATTGCTGTTTTAAAGCTTGATTGAGTAAGTCGCAGATTAAGCGTCTTAAAATGGCTACACGTCCAACCCTCTTCGAGTGATCGTTTGGAGATCGCGTGGTCGGGCCATCATCTGGTCGATCACTCCCTGTGGTAGAGTGGCGGATGGTGATCATTGAGGCGCTTCATTGATCGCCTAATTTTTAATCCAAGCCGTCCAACCAAGCGGGCAAAGTTGGACGGACGAGATGATTTACGGCACATGTTTACTTCCGTTGAAGGAATATAGGGTTTTTTAGAGGTGCGCAACATATCCTCTTTGGCTTGATCGAATCCAATCATGGTCGCTAATTTTGGTGGGACCGACCGGGCATGCATGGAGACGGCCCGCTGGCGTGCATACCCACATCTCTCGGTCCCACAAAGATTCGATCTAGGCCACTTAATTTGACCGGCAAAGATGAGTAGTCGTGATCGATTTGTGACAGTAACTCATTGCCGCAAAGGGTTTAAAAGCCGTGTGGCATGCCACTTTTGGGCGTGCGTTTTGAGGCGTTGGGACCTAATCTGCATAGACCGGACGGTCACACGCAAAGGTGGCCTCACGGTGATCATGTTGACATCCTTGGGACCCCTTGAGTATATATCTATACCCTCCATTTAGGCTGGCGAAGATGGACTGTCACGATCGAACTACGACAAATGTGCATTGCCGCAAACCCTAATTAGGGCTTTGAATCAGTCACGCACGCGTGACTTTGGCCAAGCGGTTTGGCACGCCGTGATCCTCCTTTTGAGAGATCGATCACATGGGGCCCATGTTGGGCTAACGGTGAACGCATGTGCACCTTCTTGACAATCATAAATGCGATCTAATCATCCAAATAGGCTGGCTAAGTTGGATGGTTGTGATCGATTTAAGACACTAGTGGAATTCCGCAGTAGGCCCTCCAACGTGTGCGTTAGCGCTACCCTGATCATTCATGGGATGATCTAATCCTTCCAACCAGGCTGGCGCAGTTGGACGGTTGCGATGGCTTTAAGACTGTCCTGAACAGCCTTGCTCGTTCAAGCCTCTCCCAAAACAGCGCCCACCCTACTTTGAGTTGGCGTTTTACGGCGTTGGGGAGTATGGTGTGGTGTTCGACCGACTAGGGTGTAAGTGGGCCCGCCGGCGGTCATCACAACATTTGCTTATTTTTGCCAGGGTTTGGCTAGGCTCGTTAAATCATGCGGCCAACTTGTACGGCCACGATCGTTTCTGAGACTGACATGGACAGTCTATATTTTCCTTAAGGAAATTAAACATGCTCGATCGAGCTAACTAAAAGCGCGTCGATATGAGATTCTCTTTGTTAGAGAGCAGTGCGCCTGTGTGGGTATTTCATGCATGTCTCAATATTGACACTTTGGGAGATTCATGCTACTCTGCTGAGAGTGAACACTTAATCGTCGTGTCATGTCAATGATGAGAGTTCGGTTGGGAACATAGCACGGGAAAATACCTGGCGAGTCATGCATTAATGACTAATGCGATATGTTGAAATTTATAGGATATCTGGGATTGATGCACCATTCTGATAGATTTCATAAATACATCGAATTACTCGATACATATATAAGTAAAGAATACTCATCTCTTTCAAATGACTTTCGTTCCTTTGCAGGATGGAAGCGCATTGAATGCAGGGTTTTACAATTTTGACCCTGAACTAAAAACCACCATCAGCAATACCAAACAGATCTGTTGTTCCTTTACTGTTTGGAATACGAACTAAAGGAATTGTTCCAAGTACGTGACTTATTCATAAGTTGGAGGCGTGGGAATACAGACGGAACTAGGTGAACTATAGGTTTAGTTGCTTGGTCTCAACTATACGAAGTTGGTTTAATTTTGTGTGGCGGCTTAATCCTGAGAGTATTCAATTCTGGACAAGATCCCGAGGTTTTTCTACATTCGCGGTTTCCTCGTTAACAAAATCTTGTTGTGTCATTTACTTTTATTTTCCGCATTATAATTATTTTATTATAATTAAAGTAAATTACACAAACGTTAATTCCTATTTACTTGATAAGAAATCCTATTGTGTTTGGTTAAGTCCGAACCTTTTTATCAAGTAAACATACTTCGTTGTTGTATTGTCTCGATCTCGTATCCATAGAAGATAACACGAAGTATGAACCGATTAGTTGCATTGTCTCGACTCAGTCCATAGATAATCACTTTAGGAGAAGGGACTTATAGGTAGGAAAAGTTTTAGCTTGAGGTATATTTGGGTACCCTCGCCTTTTCATTGGTATCAGAGCATGAAAACACGAAAAGATCTAACAATCTATGTTTGGTGTGATCCAACCTATAAGAACGAACTCGAGTTCTCATGAATCGACTTCAATTAACGTACCGCCAAGATTTGACGGAACAAACTATCTATGGTAGAAATATGCTATGATATCTTTTATTCAATCACGAGACTTTAATACTTGGCTATTAGTCGTCGATGGTTATATTCGTCCAAAGATAGAAAATTCAGAAACTGAGTTTAAACGCTTAGTAGATTTTTCAAACGAAGAAAAGACGCTTGCAAAGCAGAATTCAGATGGTTTTAATGCTATAATACATGATGTAAGTCGTGATCTACAACATCATGTATCAACATGTCAAACTTCGAAAGAAGCTTGGGATAACCTTCAGATCGTATTTGAAGGAAATACTTCGGAGAAAGAAGCTAGACTTCAAACTCTTACGTCCGATTGGGAAAACCTTCGAATGGATGACAACGACACTTTTTAAGAGTTTCATCTTAAACTCTCTGAGATAATTAATGCCTCTTTCTCGCTTGGAAAGACTATCTCTGAAAAAGATATAGTGTGCAAAATTCTCACATCGTTGCCACCGAGATACGATTCTAAGAAGCATGCAATCATAGAAACAAATGATCTTTCAACTCTCTCACGAAGCACACTCTTGGAAAGTTAAAGATCTTTGATCATGAATCACAGTCTATTCAAAATAAAGGAATTGCTTTTAAAGCTGTAAAAATTCCGAAAGCTCCAATGGAGAGGAATAGACAGATGGATGATTCAAATGAACAGATTGTAGAAAATTCTGATGATGAAATTGAACAATCATTATCATTGATTACCAGACAGTTTCGAGATCTCTTGAAGAAAAGAAATAAGAGATTCATAAAGGATACTCATCGATCTTCTCGTCCACATGATCGAGTTCCGGTCAAAAAGGATCATGAAGAAGATGATGAATATCAGCCGCAATGCTTTAAGTGTAAATGGTTTGGTCATATTGCTAAAGATTGTTCCAATCTTAAGAAATACACTGGAAGCAAGGCGTTGGCTATAACTCTAGATGAGACCTCTGATTCATACGATTATGAAGAAGAGGAAACAGCTAATATTGCATTAGTTGTCAATCTTATTTCTTCCTCCTCCATTACTGATTTACCCATTTTAAAAATGTACATGTCTTCCGATGCTATTAAATCATCTAATGGTAAAGGGAAAAATAAGACAAGATGCAAAAACTGTCTCAAAAACAGAATTGCTAAAAGTTGCATAGGCAACCCAAGTCAATCTCAAGGTACTTCGCTAGTTCGAGGTAATAAGAAGAGAATTTCTCATACGATACTAGATCAAGGACAATCTTTTTGTTCATATTCCAATAATGAGAGAAAATCTCAGACTAATACCACTTGATCTGTATTAGAATTCTTTCCTCACCATGTGTGCCAAATTTTGAGTGAGGAAGAAGAAAAATCAAGGCACTTATGTGTAGATTATGGAAATAAAATCTAGTATTTGAAAATATTTGATATATTCGTATTTTTAGGAATATTATATTTTCGTAAGTATGAAAATTATAAAAATATCCTTCTCCTTCTTTGGTCATTCCTTGTCTGAACCATGAGTCTGGATCCAACATCTTCTTTTGGCAAGATGCTAGATCAGAAAGATCAACTTAAGATTAAGTCTGGATCTTCTCTTGATATTAAGAGTAAAATTAGAAAAGGAGATTGGCTTGGCAAAAAGGAAAGAGAGAATACTCTGAAGAAAGATCAGTGTATTGAAGCATTGACACACTTTTGTGTTCAATCAAAGACAGAATTACATGCTCTTGCAGAATCCTTCTCGAAAATTTCTCACCTGCAAGAAATTCTGGTCAAGCAACAAGGTTTTCTACTTGAAGAAATTCACAAGCTGAAGTCCGAAAGTAATAATCCACCTTCATTTAGCACTGATATGAAGGACTGAGTTGCAAAAGAAAATAAACATCAAGTTTTGATTTCTTTCAATGATTGTATTAAGTCTATTATGAATAAAATTATTATGAATAAAATTATTTGGTGTATAATTTTTCTTGTGATGGTTTTTGATTTACATAGCCTGTGCTTGAATGCTTTATTATTGCTATGGATATTTATGGGATGTTTGATTTTGGTTTTATTACCTTGATATTCGATCTCATAATGTTGTGAACCCTTATGGTTTGGGTGACTTTTTGATTTAGCAGGATTAAGTTCTAGCCTATGTTGGTAGGCTTTATCAAAGGATCATGAGGGGTTTTGATAGAAATAATATGTGAAAACGTCATAATATGTTGAATCGGTTTTGGTTTAACATAAAAGCATATGTGTTTCGAGGGTTTTCAACTTTTGCTTGCAATAGTTAAAAACCGGTTTTCAACCTTTCTCTGGTAAAGGTTGGTTGTTGTTATTCTTTTGTTTTGCATAAGGATGACAACATAATGATATTTTGATATCAATTCTCCCTGGAAGAAGATGCAAATATATTGGAGAGGTGGATGCGAAATTTGAGGTAACAATGTTATTAGTTAATTGTTTTCCTGTTTAAGAAAAGCCTGATTTTTATTTCATATATTTATTGCTTTTGCTTAACAAAATTTCGGTACAATTGATGTTTTATTCCATGATGTGTGTAAGGATGTGTGTGTGATTCAATTGTTTCCGGTTAAGAAAAACTATTGTTATCTTGCTTTATCGTGTGGTATCAATTGTTTAGGCTTACGAAATTTCGGTGCAGTTGCGGTGCCATAATGTCTATGTTGTTTCAATTGCTTCCGGTTGAGGTGAATAATTATGCAAGTTGATTTATTTGGTTTGTATGAATTGTTTATGGATTAACGAAAGAAAAGGTTTACGGGATGAGTTGTTTAGTCCAATTCGATTCTGGATAAGAGAAACTAAGGTTATCTTAGTTAGACTTATCAAAGTGGGGGTTTCAGTTATTCAAGTCTAATCGAATGCCTTAACAAGAATACTAGTTAACTAACCTAGTACTTGTCTTGTTTAAAAGTGAAAGGTCTAAGTTATGTGGATAATTAAAACCTGATGAGAAAAATAGAGTTATCTTTATTTTGGTCTTATCGAACGAAGCAGTTGAATTTATACAATCGGTTTAGCAAAGGAACTAAGGTGCTTAGTTAATTTTTGGTTTGCTAAAATAAATTGGGAAAATTGCTTCGGGCAATTATTTCCTTGATAACATATCAAAACAAATTACTTTGTAGTTTCGGTTTTGATATTGGTTATTAAAAATGGTGTGTGGAAACCCTCGTGCTTAAGTCTATAGGTTTGCAAGTCTATTTTTGAGATTTGTAAGATTCTTTTCTGTTTGTCCTTTATTTTTTCGTTTCTTTGTCATTTTGTGACAAAATGGGGGAGAAATATATGGAGTAAACAAATAATAATGGCATTGACTTTATATTGATTGGTATCACTAAGGAAAAGGACAATTGTGCTTAAACATTTATCTAACGAAAGAGGAAAAGCATAGACTAAGGGGGAGTAGCATATCATATTAATTGGTATAACAAAGACGTGTAGATTGATGAAATCTACCTATCTCACCTTTCGGGGGAGTATCAGCTTTGTTATTATAATGTCAACAACGACATTTAAGGATTGAATGTATACAGGTTATTGTGATGTTGGATTCGGGAATCAAGCGTATGTGTAATGAATTCCTGTAATTTGTTTATCCATATGATTGTAAGAGTTTTGTCACTAAAATTGACAAAGGGGGAGATTGTTAGAGAATAGCTCGGTTGAACCCACCAAGCATTGGTATGTCAAGTTTGGTTGTCATATTTTAGTGAATCAAAACTCATTTTAAGATTCGCTTGATTATGTACTAGAGTCACCTTCGTATAGGTTAGCTTGAAAGTATTAGGATATGAGGCATTACAAGTATTGCGAAGACTTGAAGAAGTGAAGAAGTGAAGAAGTAAGAAGCTACAACGACAACATCATCCTTGCACTTGAGGTTAATGATATTTGACTTGAACTGTTTCATTCCCTAACACATATTTCAAGTCGTGCATATTGAAAACAAAACTGCGAAGCATGAACACTCTAGTTAGACAAAGTATTAAGGAATACAATACGAGGTTTATTGCTTAACCATTAAACTTTGTAGATAAGACATCGACATAATTGTTTAAATGCTATTGTGATTATGTATGGGTATGAGGTGAGAATTTCATCCTAGGAAACAATGTTTTACATGTGTTTTAAGGAAGTAAACTCATGAACTTGTTTTGTGAATCGAAAAGAAAATCGCCAGGCGTTATTGGTATTGTTATTCATTGCATATCTTGTGAACAACCAATATGTGTGAATAGTATAACCGCTCATGACTTGTTTGTGTTCTTGGTAAAACTATTCACAAAGGCCTGACTTTTGTATTGGTATGACTTTTATTAGTGAAACCGATCTTAAGTAATCACCTGAGATGGTATGATCGAGTTTTTGATTTTGTATAAGACCGACTATGGGTAAAGGGGAACCGATCCTAGTAAGAGGTGCAACTAGAGCTGGCAAACAAGCCAAAAACCCGCGGGTTGACCCGTCCGGCCCGTGAAAAACCCGCGCCCGTCCCGGCTGGGTTCTAAACAAGCCGGGTTCGGGTTGGAGAAATAACGGCTTGTGAGAAAACGGGTTAGCCCGTCCCGACCCGTAAAACCACGGGTTAAACCTGTCAACCCGTCTGCTCCTAATAATACCACCGTATGATTACTACATTTAATCATGTTCGTTCATTTATCATATAAAACTCAAAAAACCCTAGAAGATCAATTCATTTGTCTTCTCTTCTATTTCTTTTCTCTTTCCGTTTTTCTTCAAAACTGCACCAACAGTGAGTCATTCATGATTCTTCTGAATAAACTTAATGAAATAAGTGAATTCAAGGAAAGAGTTAATGAGTCTGTGGAGTTAATTTTGGTTAGGGTTTCGTGATGATTGAAGAAAGAGGAATCAGTAAAATTTGGGTTAGGGTTCTAGAGTGGATTGGATTGAAAATTTTGTGTGAAATTGAGAATGAAATCAAGCAAGTAACGATGGGTATTGGGTGTTAAGTTTAAGGTAGAAGTTTTAGTTACTGATTTTCAATTCAATTCACATTGAAGAATCAGTATGTTAGGGTTTCCAACATGTACTGGAAATTTAATTGCTGATGAATATAAAGAAATTGAAAGATGGTTTTGTTCAATTGAGGTTTAGATTCCTATAATTATTGGATATGAACTCCATGGATTAGGGTTCTTGATAGAAAAGAGAATTCAGGGTTCATGGGTTTTGAAGATTAAGGAGAGGGTGAATAATGCTTAAATTGCAAAAACAAATCGTGTTTGTCTGGAAAATTCAAAGTCGAGTAATCCAAGGGAATTACCCGAGTTAGTTTGAACTGAAGTGTATGTGAGTTTTAATTGGTAATATGATGGGATGAAGATGGGGTTGTGTTTCTGTTGTTGTTGTTGTTGTTGTTGTTCATTGATGTTGCAGACTAGTGGTAGTGATAGTGAGAATGGCGATTTATGAATGAAATTGAGATGCAGGTGATGAAAGTGGTGGAGGTGAATTGATTTTAGGGTTAGAAACGATAATCCTAGGTTAGGGTTTGATCCTTTATTCTTCTTTTCTCAGTAGAGAACTTACAATTGTGGTTTTGTATTATGTAATCCACTGTTTTGAACCAGTAAGAATCATTATCCCCCAGTTATGTTCTGTCTCTGTTTTGTCACAAATTAACTTAATAAAAATTTAATTTTATTTTTAATTAAACAAGCCGGGTTAACCCGTGAACCCGCAAGCTTTACACGGTACGGGCGCGGGTTGAAGAAATGATCACCCGTGAAGAATATCGACCCGCAGGTTTTGGCCCGTGTTAACCCGAACCCGTGTAACCCGTAACAAGCCAGCCCCGACCCGCCCGTTTTCCAGCTCTAGGTGCAACACATCACAAAGGGTAATCGATCCTTTTATGAGGTGCAACATGTTTTAACAGAAAGGGGAACCGATCCTATGGACGTGTGCAACACGTTTTTAGGCAAAGGGGAACCGATCCTATGGACATGTGCAACACATTCAAGTTAGATACCATATATATGTGGGGAACCGATCCTAGTACCTAGTCAGCCAAATTTTGGAAAGCTAGTGTGACTATGCACAGTACTTACATGGAGGTAGAACCGAAACTTGTTTTGGTAGAACCGTGAAACCCATGATTTATGATTGAGTGTTTCTTGATCAATCGCATAGTTCTTGAAAGTCAGATGAACCAATTCTAAACTTGTTTGGAAGTGTGGCAAATCGGTTTCAAGGTTGTAAGTATGAAAGAGGACTTACAAAGTAAAGATATCGGCATACTTTGAACACGTGCAGTAATGTTTATCTTTTATTATTCAAAGTTATTCCTTAATAGCTATAGGAAGGAAATCCCAGGATCGAAACATAAATAAGTTAATAATCTTTTATTTAAGGTTTTTAATTTTATTTTAGGAAAACGAGAATTAGTAATGTGCATTTACTATTTAAGATTTTCCAAAGAGATTTTCGGTCAATATTTTGGACAGAGCATTTCCAGGAATTATGGAAACCGATTTGGAATATATTGAATATATTTGAGAATATTTTCGGTTTTGGAAATTCCTTTGTGTCCAAACTTCCTTGTCTATAAATACTTGAAGTTTGCATTTCTAGCAAACTAATCCTTCGTAACAGCAAACTTCCTCGGTTGTTGTTATTCTTGGTGTAGCCGCCTATTCGGAGAGGAGAGTAACCTAATTAGGAGAAATCTCTTACGGCCGCTCAGTTTAAAGTCTTCTTTGGGATTGAGAAGCTCTATTAGTACCGTTGGAGGGAAACTAGATAATTGCGGTTTATCTTGTGTTTTCGATTGATTTGATTGACTAACGGTGGTTGAACTTTGATTGCACCTATTTTGTTTATGATTGAGAATCTTCTCTTCTGATATAAGATTCACTCAAACTAGATCGAAGTTTCGACATGGATCTTTAGACTGTTGTTAGTTCTAAAGACGATCTTGTGATAATCCATTGTTTCTGAGACTCCGTTCCGTGCGTGATTGATCACAAGAGATTCAAGTTGTTGTGTGCAGGTGTTTATTGAAGATCTAAGAAGATTTGAATACAAAGAAGATATTGAAGATTTCTGATTTGGGGTTCATAATCTTTGGTGTGCACAATACTTGTTTCGGTATAAGAGGATCCAACTATAATCGGTTTATCCTTGTGATAGATTGGATTGATTAGTTGTGTAGAGCGGCATCAATACAATTCTTTGTGATGAAAAGTATTGATTTCAAAATCTTAACAATTACCTTTGGTAGTTGAACATAAGATAGATCTAAGAACCTGACGAAGGAGTTTATTGAGATAAACAGAAGAGCCTTTGTCGAACTCACATCACTTGGTTGAAGAGAGTTGATACCAAACAGATTTGTTGTTCCTTTACTGTTTGGAATACGAACCAAGGGAATTGTTCCAAGTACGTGACTTATTCATAAGTTGGAGGCGTGGGAATACAGACGGAACTAGTGAACTATAGGTTTAGTTGCTTGGTCTCAATTATACGAAGTTGGTTTAATTTTGTGTAGCGGCTTAATCTTGAGAGTATTCAATTCTGGACGAGGTCCCGGGGTTTTTCTACATTTGCGGTTTCTCATTAACAAAATCTTGTTGTGTCATTTACTTTTATTTTCCGCATTATAATTGTTTTATTATAATTAAAGTAAATTACACAAACGTTAATTCCTATTTACTTGATAAGCAATCCTATTGTGTTTGGTTAAGTCCGAACCTTTTTATCAAGTAAACATACTTCGTTGTTGTATTGTCTCGATCTCGTATCCATAGACGATCACACGAAGTGTGAACCGATTAGTTGCATTGTCTCGACTCAGTCCATAGACAATCACTTTCGGAGAAGGGAATTATAGGTAGGAAAAGTTTTAACTTGAGGTATATTTGGGTACCCTCGCCTTTTCACTAAGAATGATTCTGTTAACGTATCCACGTGATTTTGGGAGTCCAGAAGTTGCTCATGTTGTTGTATGTACCTCTCACAACTCTCGAGATAAGATAACTAAAAACACATATTATATGTCTGATGAATCTAACTTTGATGTTGAAAGAGATGCTGAAAAGAGGTGGTAAGACTCGCAAAGTCTATCAATCTTTTGTCCACCGAGATCCAGAAATTGAAAACATAAACTAGCACTCTTAGATAAGAGATCAGGGAGAAGGATATGCAATTGAATAATTTTTTCGAACAAAATAAATCTCTCTCAATTAACGTAGAAGTTCTTGATAAAGCTCTAACTCAAGAACATGATTTTCGAGATAAGACTCTGATTAATGCATCTGTTATGATTTCTTATGATTAAGAAACAAAAATTCCTTGCACGTCTTTGTCAAATGGTGATAATAATCGTAGTTTAGTCACATCTGAAATAGATCATGATTTCCTTATATGGGTCCACAACCTATTAGAATCATTTGGTCGGAAGAAAATCTTGGTATTCCTTCATTTACTACTACTACTGATCATCCTAAATCTGATCCAAAGAAAGCTTCAAATCGATCTAAAAGGGAAGATCATAAGGATTAAAACTTTTAGTCAATTGATAAGAAACAGTGTACATCAAATACTCTTGTGAAAGTGTTATAAGAAGTACCTTGTCTCAAATTTTTGAAAGTTTATCCCACAGTAGAAAAAGTATCCAATTATCAGACAAAACTTGTCAACTCTAAAAATCATATCAAAAGAGTTGATAATTTCTCCGGCAAAAAGATTAATCCATACTCATGACGAAATAGCCATGGTTCACAAGAAGGTTTATCACTTGTGGAAAATATCTATAAGAAAGGAAAAAGGGAAGACTTTTCCGCAAAAATAATCACTCAGAAATGGGATCAAAAGAATTTTGTTATGAGTTGTAGTGAAAGAACTGAGATTTTCCATAAGGAAATCCTTAGAATGAGAAAATCTTATGAAAATCTCATTGATAGAATATAAAGAGATCTTAGGTTCCGAGTATCTCTAATACCTGTTAGAGTATTGCTCGGTTGAACCCATAAGTTTTGTTATCTCAAGATTATTGTCACTGTTAGGTGATCAAAACTATATCTTGATTTCTAGTCCACTATGTCAAGTCTCGGACTAGGTTAGACTTTGTAGTTGAGTATCAGACATCACCATTGAAGACTGAAGATTGACGAATACATTATGATAACTTCTGTATTAGGTATGTGAAGACTGAACCATTCTATTTTACTCACTATATTACCATTCCATCTATTGAGACTATGTGTATGATTTATAGTGGATTTACAAAGAAGAAGTTTTGAGTCAAGCTTGTCTTGTGAAAAATCTCGAAATATGATTCTAAGCAAAAATGTTTAAAGATCCTTAACAATATTAGTTATATGAGTTGTTTTGTGGATAACTGAAAATTTCCATGCAAATAATTTTATCACTTAGGAATGTTTCAAACATCATAAGAGAGAAATATTGAACTTACTGATATTTATACTCAGGGAAGGTTGGCAAACCGGTTTGCAAACCATAGATATATGAGTTTCATAAATACAGGAAGGTTGGTGAACCAGTTCGCAAACCGCAAGTTCAATTGGGTACAATTCACGAACCCGGTCGGCGAACCGTGGTTAACTGAATTTTTTAAGTTGGTATAATAAGCTAGCATTTGGGGATCCCGGTTCACTAACCGTTGTCAATTGAGTTCGGTAGTCTTGTAGGGTTGGCGAACCCGGTTTACGAACCGTGGCATTCTGACTCGTGAACAAGCCATGCGGTTGGCGAACTGTCCTACTAACTATCCCAGTTTATATTTTAGTATATGCTCAAAGACTTATTTTCATAATATGTTTAGCATTACTAGAACTCTTTTAAACACTTTTAAGACATTGATCACTCAAACACTTATGTATGTGCATCATGATTTAAATTTTATGTGGGGTGAGGGTGGGTTCGGTCTCAACTACATTCCAGTCTGAAGTCCGATAGTATGCTAGTGTTTGTAGCGGCTTAATATAATGTAATGTTCAAATTTGGACAAGGTCCCGGGGGTTTTATGCTATTGCGGTTTCCCCGTTAACAAAATTTCGGGTGTCTTATGTTTTTCCTTTTCCACATTATATTGTTTTTATAATTGGATTTGCACAGGTTTGTAAGTGTTCAATCTAAGTAGATACGTCCGCTTAATTGTAATCGACTACGAGACTTGTTTCTTGTAGAATTCGTATCCTGAAAGATAGATAACAAGTTTAATCATCACTTGGCAGAACTCCGATTGAATTATTTGAATATTACTAGATTGATCTTGGGTGTTGATTTTTGGTATCGACCAAGTAGTCCGTCTAACAATCAGGTTCACGGACCATGTGTCTATATACATACTGATTGATTAGAGGTTAGAGATATAAACTCTATATACATATTGTGAAGGATCATTCAGTTGGTCTACTTGCTATTGTATTAATTTTTGTCTATGAAGGTTGCCGAACGAAAAAGTTGGGTGTATTTGGTATCCCATGCGTTTTCAATACCAGTTCATCTGTTACCATTCACCTTCGTAATATCTCAAGGAAAGATCAAAGTGTAAAGGTGAAAGATAGTTAATTTGGGCGGAATTCCCTCAAGAAAAACATGAACAGTGTTTCTGATACTCGTTTTAGTCTTAGCAAGGCTTACTCTAATGCAACCTGGTTGTATTTTGAAAGTGCACCCTCGTCTAAATAGTGAATAAGGTGAGGAAGCACATAAAATGAGAGCACAAATTTCTTTTGTTTGTAAATATCAGAATATGTTGACACTCGAAGTCTATCTTGTTTGAATAACTTAATTGTTACTTTGATCCGGGTATTCTATCTGATGGACTTAATGTGTAGTTGCGAACCCATAGTATCATAATTAAGTGTTTGGATGACTGTGCAATCGGTATCGATTGGAGATGTTGAAAAGCTATTTACCTCTTTGATTGCAGAGGAAAAAAACTTTTGGAGATTAATAATTTGCTTATTTCTTTGAAAACACTCTATTGCAAGATGACCCTTTTTGCGACAATGAGAACAAGACTGCAAAATACCAGAAAGATTACTTGATACATGATCTCGATCAGAAGATCTTTTAGATATTATTTTATGATGTGTTTTTCGACATCATTTAACAGTAGGAGCAGGCGTGACCTTCTCAACACTAGATAATGTCTTTGAGAGAGTATCAGAGACAATATTAGAAGTTGAGAAAAATTTGCACTTTAACACATCATTTTCCTTTCTCAAGGATTTATAATGCTCCTAAGTTAAGAGGAGATCAGACTCGGTCTTTTCTTTCAGCAAACGCAGGACATCCATTTCATAAGAATGATTCCCATCTAAACGTTTTTCAGGTGTAGTGATCTTTCTGAAGTATCTTCAAGAATACCAACCTTTTCTATCCTTAGATTTAGTTCTTGGACAAGTTTATTGATATTTGAAGGTTTTTTTATCACAGAGGCTGGATATTCCATGATCTTAGATGAGTTATTGCAACTCATGGTAAGATCCCCTTCAAATTCTGATTTCGAATCTTTAGAAGGCTTGGGAACATATTTTCAGGAACTGGGGATAAAATAAGTTCATTACTTATGGATTCGGAAGAATGTACTAAGGAATTATCCTTTGAGGTAAATGGCAAGTACTTGGCATAATCAAAACTATTGGACGTCATTATAGTACAAGCACATAGGTTTAGAACAATTAAAAACACATACTAGTTAAGACTTAAGGTATTTTCCTTCTCTGATACCAATTGAAAAGGACAGGGTGCCAAGTACACCAACAACTTTTTCGTTCGGCAACCTATATGGACAAAACCCAATACAATTGCATGTAAATCTTTGACAATATGTATATAAAGTTTATATCTCTAACTCTTCTTAATCAGAAAGTCTAGACGCAAGAGTCCGTGAACCTGATTGTTAAGAAGACTACTTAGACGATCTCAAAAATCAATATAATCGTATCCAAATAATTGAATATGAATTCTACCAAGTATGAAACTTGTTATCTATCTTTCAAGATACAAATTCTACAAGACTGAGGCTCGTAATCAATCACAACTAATATGGAATTATCTACTAGAATTGATACGTATTACTTGTGTTATTCAAGATTTTCAAAGGGAATCTACGAGAAAAACTGCACCTGCTGAAAAACCCCAGGACCTCATCCAAATTTGAACATCGAACTGTATTAAGACGCTACATACACTAGCATACTATCAGACTTTGTAATGGAATGCAGTTGAGACAGAATTCACCCTCTAAGCAATTCAGTTACAGTCATGCTTCTTACGTCTCTTGAACTCGCGAGGCTCTACGCAATTGATTATCTTAGCTGACGTCCTTTACAGCCTAAGAGTTTCTTCAGCCTAAGTGGAAACTTTGGATACCAATCTTCCTCTAACGGATAAGTTTATTTGATTTCCCTTTAGATCAAATAGATCAAGGCTTGGAAATATGTTTGCAATATACAAAGCTAGCAAACCTCCCAAATCAAGAACACTTACACCCATTTATCCAGGAAGCATGGATTCTTAACCACCTCTCAAGAACAATCTTAAAACTAATTACTCAAGAATAGTTTTTCAGATATATATCTTGACGAATCACAAAGTCTGAGATGAAAATAACTTTGCGATTTATATTTATCTCGCTCATGAAAGAGATTATTAAAACCTCGATAATGGGGATACACGAACTATCAAGGTAAAGATAGTCATACCTAGCTTCACGAATCCCTAAGTGAAATCTTTAAGTCGTAAACCTAGTTTATCGAGGAAACCTAGGTCAGCAGATGCGACTTCAGCAAATTAACATTTATGACACAGAAGTGTCAGGGATTAAAATTCCCAGTTGATTGAGTCTTTCTATTTAAAGAATTTCAAGACTAGGGTTGCTTAAAATTCAAGCTAGGATAACTAACACTTTCTCTGTTTAGATGGAACTCTTGTGAGGAGTCCATGTAAGCATGTGAGAAATTTGTCTTGAAATTATATAGAAGAATATACACTATGGTTCGGGAACCGAACCATGTATAATGACAGTTCTTGGTAAATATGCCATTCGAACTTATAAGCAATATTGTGTTCATTTAAACACTTAAGATTTATATCATGATGCACAACACAAAGTGTTTTAGTGATCAATGATATCTTAGAGGTGTTTATGAAAGTTGTAGCAATGTTAACCATAGTTCTTTAAAAATAGTCTATAAGCATCAGCAAATCCGTACTGGGTAGGTATGCAAAGTGGTACGCATGACTATGACCAAATGACTAACAATACACGTACTAGGTATGCATACCGCTCTGGTTTTTCATGATGTAATGCCCCGACCCTCCACTGATATTGAAAAAGCGGTGGTACAACCCTCACCCAATATTTCGATTAGCAATCTGTATGGACAAACTCTAATATAATTTTAAGACAATCAACTAGACACAGTCAGACTCAATCTTAATAAAAAGTATATCAAGGAGTTAATATCTATATCTCTCGATTTGATCTTTACTCAAGCAAATGGAAATCTGCGAGCCTTTATCAAATACTAGAGAGATAAACTTGGATGGTACAATAGACCAATATCCAAGTTTCAATCAATGTAAATCAACAACCAAAGGTTGGATATTCTAATTGATTGATCTTGACGCACAACCTATGATATTTCAATTATATAACAAAATATAATGCGGAATAGAAATAACACAGACACTAGAAGTTTTGTTAACGAGGAAACCGCAAATGCAGAAAAACCCCGGGACCTAGTCCAGATTGAACATCACACTGTATTAAGCCACTACAGACACTAGCCTAATACAAACTAACTTCGGTCTGGACTGTAGTTGAACCCTAATCAATCTCACACTAATTCAAGGTATAGTTGCGCTCTTTACGTCTCTGATCCCAGCAGGATACTACGCACTTGTTTCCCTTAGCTGATCTCACCCACAACTAACAGTTGCTACGACCCAAAGTCGAAGACTTTAATAAACAAATCTGTATCACACAGAAAAGTCTACGATAATAGATAAATCTTTCTCCCACAGATAAACCTATGGGTTTTTATTCCGTCTTTTGATAAATCAAGGTGAACAATAACTAATTGATAACCCGGACTTATATTCCCGAAGAACAGCCTAGTATTATCAATCACCTCACAATAATCTAAATCGTATGGTAGCGAAACTAGATATTGTGGAATCACAAACGATGATACGCACATGTTTGCGATTTCTTTTTATCTTGCCCTATCAGAGATATAATCTCAAGTCAATTATTCAATTGAACTCGTACGATAGAAAATGGCAAGACCAGATCGCTTAACTACAAAAGAAGTAGTTTCGTCTGGCTTCACGATCCCAATGAAGTCTTTCAGTCGTTAACCTACAGGGTCTCGAGAAGAAACCTAAGGTTAAAGGAGAATCGGCTCTAGCAAAACCAACTAGTATCACACAGGAGGTGTGGGGATTAGTTTTTCCAGTTTGTAGAGTTCCACTTATATAGTTTTCAAATCAGGGTTTGCAATCTAAGTTACCTTGGTAACAAAGCATTCAATATTCACCGTTAGATGAAAAACCTGATTCAACCAAGCTCATATATTTCGACCGTTAGATCGAAACTCAGCTTGTCACACACAATTGAAATGTATTCATTTAGGTTTGAGTAACCGTACCTAAACGTGTACACTTAGTTGGTTCACAAATAGTTAACCAATGGTTAGCCATATGAGTACTTTCATATTAACCGTATTCATCTTTCTCATAACTAGTTCAAATGACTCATAAGAACTAGTTCAAGAGTTGTTCAATTGCTTAGGTCTTTATTCATAGACAAAATTGAAGCAAAATCAGTTTGATCCACTTGAATCAATTCATGAACAATATAGCCACGGTTTGCAAAGATTGCATTCCTTATAATTTATTGTTTTAAGTTCATGAACTACCGTTTTGAGAAATAACCAGCTTGGGTACGCTTACGGGTATGCGTACCTTAGCTACCGGATTTGAGTTTATAAACTCAGCAGAAATTTTCGGTTCGAAAACTTCCGTGGGTACGCGTATGGGTATGCTTACCTAAGGTGACTGGTTTACTAGTTTGCAAACTTACAAACTCCAACAGAAATTTTCGGTATGAAAACTTTTGTGGGTACGCGTACTCAACCTGTCTCCTTCACCAATACCGCATGCACACATATGCACGCACTTGGTTTCCAGCACATGGATTTATACACTAATGTGCGAACACACTATATATGCTTATATCCATAGTTGGTAATCTCAACTCTACATTTCAATCATTGAAACATTCTTCTATAATGTTATAAAAATCGTTATTCACGACTATCGTCATCAAAACTATTTTCAAGATTGAAACGTCATCATGACTTTCGTCACGGGTAAAGATGAAAATGGTTAAAGCGAAAGCTCACCAACACATATTTCGAGAAAAAGATAGGCGAGTAAACTCAGCTCGAAATAACAAATGTGTATGTATGAAAACTATCATAATTATACGACTATTGTCTCAAGAGTAGGAGATATAGTAGACTTTTGAGTGATAGATGAGTTCAAATCTCCACATACCTTTTTTCGGATGAAGTTCCACTTGTTCCTCGAGTAGTTCTTCGTCTTGGTAATATGATCTCCATGGAGTCTGGAGCTTAACTACACTTAACTATCCTAGACCGAAACTTAGTCATAAGTAAACTAGAAATCAAGACTTATAATTTTGATCACTAATATTGATAAACATGCTTGAGATAGCAACGCATGCGAGTTCGACCGAGCAATGCTCTAACAATCTCCCCCTTTGTCAATTTTAGTGACAAAACTATTAATACATATGGATTACAAAATAGATAAAACTTTGTAGCTTCTCGTCCACATGCTTGATCTTCTTGGTGCTTCAACGTTACTCGAAAACTTTATCTTTTCCAAGTACTCCGATGATTCCATAGATGTTCAATTCAGCATCATAGTTGATGAAGTTCCGTAGCCATAACAATGAGAAAACAAAAGCTCTCGATCATTGTTATACAGTGTCATAGTATCATTACACAACATCAAAGTTCTCATACCACAACTTCGACAACAATATTATGGTGATATGTATCACTCCCCCTTAGTCAATACTTAGTCTCAACACGAAAACCACTCCCCCTTACATAATGATCCGAAAACCATATGTATTTGTAGTGTGAACTACATATTAATTCTCCCCATTTTTATCAATAAAACTGGAAAAGGTACGAAAACGGGATCCTAATGAAATTTTCATGGAGACACTTCAAGACCAAAGAAAAGTACATATCAACTTTGTTTAGAAGCAATCATAAAGGCGAAGCTAAATGCATTCATCACGGAGTTTATAAAGATACAAGATAACTCCTCAAATATTCCACAGCCGCACTCCCCACAAAGATATGGCAATTAAGCACAATTCAAAAGAACTCTCCCCCATTTGATGTCATTCCCGAAAGAAAAACAAGAACGACCTTACTTAAAAAAGAAGGATTTCTTTGGACACCAAAAACCACAAAATTATTTTGTATCCAGATGATAAGCATGTAAATGCTACATTTTATACCCATATTTATATTAGCTAGGACTCGATATTTTGGCCAACATCACTATTTTAATGCTTTTACAGAAAGTACACGTAATTCTAATTATCCGGAACATAAACAGCTAAAGCATTAGCTGAACGACGTTTGCGACGCAAATGTGAAATAGGGTTGGCCTGGTATCTCCATGTATCAGCAACCACAATGATCAAATAAGCTGGCCTGGTATTTCTATATATCAACAACACTTATTATGCTGGCCTGGTATCTCCATATATCAGCAGCAATGAAATGGGCTGGCCTGGTATTTCTATATATCAGCAGCTGGGTTGGCCTGGTATCTCCATGTATCAGCAACCACAATGATCAAATATGATGGCCTGGTATTTTCTATATATCAGCAGCACGTGAACCAGCTCATCACATCCTGACTCAATGGAAACAAAGAATTTCTCTTTGTTTATTAAACAAAGGGTTTCAAGCAGTGGAAAGAAAAGAAGCTGGATACGTGTACACTCTCATAAGCTAGGGAATTTGTGCACCTAAGGAGTACCACTCCTTTTTACATTTCAATGACACATGTTCCAGTGGAGTACACAGTACCTAGATGTACAATAAGGATATTAGTCCTTCTCACATTCTGGTTAGAAGAATTCAATCTCAAAGGAAAATGAAATTTCATTTCTTGATGAAGCATTGCTTTGGCGGTGATGGTGCTGCGCTCGTGAAGATTGAACACAACAATGGAAAAATGGGTTCGTTCTTTGGTTGGCACGAATTCATTCTCTCAATTTCGTTATAGTAACAACAATGGTAGCAGCTCTCGGCAACTCGATCTTTGGCGAGAGATGAAAGATGGTCTTTGTAGTTGGATTGAGAAGAGAGGAAGACTGATCCGAGGTGATTGTAATCGGCAGTGGAGGATGATCTTTGTGGTTGAATATGGAACGAGTGTAAATCGCTACTTGATTGCAATGGTTGAGCTATACAACCGTGAATGAGACCGAACTGGCGAGTCAACAAGTTACGAACGGAGGTGATGTTTACGGTATCTCGAACGGATTTGCATGATATTTCTCAACCGAGAAATGATAAAACAACAATGAAGCTAGGTTGGAATTGGTCGAACCCATGAAGTTTATTAAAGGGGAGTTATCTGGGATTTATGTTTGTTGGCTGAATGGGTTTGGCGTAAAAAAAAATGAGTTGGTTTTGCAGCAATCAATGGAGATGTATGTTGATGCTGTGACCGAGTTTTAGATGGTTCTAGATGGACCGAAGATGGTTTGGAATTTGGTAAATGGTGTTGTGGCCCGAAGAAAAGTATAGAAGTGGGCTGGAAATTATTGGTTGGTTGGGGTCCAAAGTAAACTGGGTGCTGTTAGCAAGACTTCAAAGGAGATGCATATATTTTCCGAAGAGAAAAAAAAAGACAGAAGGCTGGTGCGGCACAGAGCCGCAACTGGGAAAAGAGGAATATGGTTTGAAGATTGATTTTCTCTTTTTGATTAGCTTGTTTCCTTTACATTTATTTATGGCTTTTGAGAAAGCCATGTCTAGCTAATCATGTTAGGGTTTAGGTAGAACCCAATTTTATTATGAAAACTCTACATTTATATGCTTAATAATGAGTTGATTGATTAGTAGTTTTTCTTCATATAGCGTGGTATTTAATTGCTCATGTGATTTTCTTGATTATTTATGCTTTTGAATTGATATTTCGTGCTTCGGTTAAATCCCTAGACGTGGTATACAAGGATTGATAGGTAATGCTTTAGAATCACTACCCATGAAGCGAAGAAAACTATAGCGGAGAAACAATATTTGATAATGCATGAAATATATTCTTAAAGATTAGTAGAGTTTGCATAATTAATTGGTGGAAACCGAAAACCCTAGCAACTCATTCCATCTTGTTTATTGTCACGATTATTTGTTATTTTGTTTTGTTCGAATTTCTGAAAATCTTTGAAATATCTTCTATTTGGTTACTTTGATTTTGGTATTAGTTGGTAGGGTATTTCACACTCCGCGTGGGAACGACCTGTACTTGCCATTGTCTACTAGTTAGACGCCGTGCACTTGCAGTATTTTATTGTAGGTTTTCGAGCCTACCAAGTTTTTGGCGCCGCTGCCGGGGAGTGGTTGCATAATACACTCTGACTGATATCAATTTTTGTATATAGCTTATTTTTATTTTATTTTGTATATAATTTATTTTTCTCTTTCTTTTAGATTTCTTTTAGTTCTTTTTACCCAGTTTGTTTGAATATTTTCCAGGTACTTTAGTCTGAAGTGCTATAGGCGAAAAGATGCACTCGCAAAGCTTTTGCAAGGACCACTTGGAAGATCCACTAGAGGTTTGCTTAACACATTTTGGGTATGATTTTGATGATGATAGTGTTATTTATGAAGTCAATGCCTTATTAGACTCCACACCACTGCTAGACACTAACAAATGGAAGACCAAACTAGAACATCTAGTTATGTCCGAGTCTCGACTAGTTCCACCAGTCGAGAATGGTCCGACCTTGACCCATAATCCATTAAGTTCTGATTTTTTTTTGTCTTGATGATATTGATAATGAAACCGTATTACATAATAATGGGTCTATGAGTCGTGATACTATTGCTCCAATGAGGCCTTGTTCGGCAAGTGAATTTGAACCAACATATGTTTGTGTGCCCGACTTAGCTGAAGTTGAACCAATATCAGCCGTGGAAGTTATTTCCGCTGACTTAGAACCTGATTTAGGGAGTACAAAAACTGTTCAATTCTTTAAACAATCTTTACTAATTATCTGTGAACCTGATTTACTTCATATTCAAGGTTCGAATTATGTTTTAAATAAGATTGAATTCAGTTTTATCTCTCTAGGTACTAATATTTCTTATTGCAGGTTCATGTTTATGACTAATCATATTAGTTGGGTTGATCCCCAACTCTTCAGGCTTTATATATATGACTCACAGCTTACCTTCGGGTACCAACCCCACATTGTTTGAGAACGTGCTACTGGCAAGTAAGGAAACAGATAACTTTCGCTTCATGGGAGTCAACCCATCAGATTTGTTCCCTCTACTATATCTCTTATTTTCTTTTTGGTTTATTTTTTTTCATTTCCCATCTTAATTTCTACGTTGGATGACTCAATTACATTGAGGACAATGTAATGTTTAAGTGTGGGGGAGTAGCACTGTCGTGTCGTCAGGGAATTTTGATTAAAAATAAAAAATTAATGACCAGCTGTGTAGCGGGTCTAAAAATAATTTTGATAAAAAAAAAAAAAAAAAAAAATTATTGTGTCGGTGGTCTTGTGTATCATTTGTCATGACCAGCTGTGTAGCGGGTCTAACTCTATCTTATGATATGACCAGCTGTGTAGCGGGTCAATTCTCTGTTTTGCTCGAGGACTAGCAAAATATAAGTGTTGGGGTGTATAGACGCATTTATGTGTCTATTTTGTTCTCAATTATGTGTATTGTTAGTGCTCGATATTGTACTTATTTTGGTATTTTATGGTTTTATAGGTGTTTTTGGAGAAATAAGCTTTTGCGGCGAAATTGGCTCGAAAAGTGGTTTTTGCGCTCTTGAGAGAAAATTACTATTCGCACCCCTCAAATGGATAAGAGGCACCCAGTCGATAAGGGGTAACCCCAGGGCACCAACTGGACAGCTGCTATTTACACCTCAGCAAAGGATAGGGGCCACCCTTCTTCTTCCACGTTCAAATAAGTTCAGGCGGGAAAATAATGATTTGAAATTCCGGTTGCAGCAAACTTTACTGGACTGAATTTAATCGGGTTTTCTTGTTGGATTGGTTTCGTGTTGGGCTGTAAGGACTAAACAAGGTTCTGGATTCAGTTAAAACAGGAGACAAAGACGATTTCTATGTAAATCCTATTAAACAGGGAGAAGACATTCACGGAATTATCTGAACTGGTTTTGGGAGATTTTATCTCGAATTTGTTCAAGTATTTGGATTCAGATTGGTTGGTTGGATCAAAACAGGCTTGGTAACTTCCTTATTGTCGAAGAAAAAGAATAATTTCTTTCCACTCTCAAGAAAACAGTAAACCGGGATATCTCGGGTTTATTTTTGGAAAGTTTGTGAATAATAGGAGAGAATATATGCTTCTGTTGAAATCGTAACTATTTTGGGAGAGTTTGGGAAGATTTGAGTAACCCAGAGACGCGTACAGAGATAAGAAAGGAAACATCTCCGTGACTTCGCTGTGAAGAGCAAGAAAAGAATCGAAGATTTTGTAGAGTTTTATTCGGATTGTGGGTATATAAAAAGGTGTTTTCGAGTATCAGAGGGTTATCGAGATTCTGGGGAGTTTGGGGTGGTTGCTGTGAAGAAAACAAAGCTTATAGAGGTACGGGAGCAGCAGCAGGTGAAGAAGAAGGAGAAGGGTTGCAGACGACACTACTGAAGTGTCATTCTCAAGAACCCTAATCCGAAGAACATTGGACCAACACTGACTATCGCAAACCTGCTACACCAGAAATCTATCGTTCTCAACACTCTTATAAAATTGTAACAACAGCTATTGTAACGACCATTAAGTGTTGCGGATTCTCTGCATTATTACTCCTCTTCAATAAAAACACCTTTTGAGCCATGATTTATTATTTTGAGCGTGTTTTTACCATGAGGAGCTAAACCCCAACACTGGGATGACGGAGGAAGCCATATTTCATGCGCGTGGTAATTATATTTAATTCTTTTATGGTTTTTATTGAATGGTTGTGATTTCAATTGATGGGTTATACTTAGGTTAAGTCTTTTGATATCCCATGCTTTAGATATACAGTCGTTGCTTTTCAAAAATCTACCTTGGCAAAGAAATAGAGTCAATATTTTATTTGAGCTATAATTGTTTGGAATAAATATATGAATCGCATGAATGAGTTTATGGTGGAATCCCGAGTCTCAGTATCTCTCGTTATTGTGACAATCTTGTGAATATATTTTCTTTGTTTTTAGTTATTTTCTTAAATCAAACCTTTACGAGTCCGAGTTGAACGAACTTTTACTATCACATTACAAACAATTTCAAAATCACATCAATTTTTGGCGCCGCCAACGCGGACTTGTATTTAGATTTGTTTTAGGTTTATTTTTATTATTTTTTGTTCCTTTTTACGTCTTTGGTATTTTTCGATTCTTTTCAGATTTGGATCGAAGCTACAAGGAAAGAAAAAGTGCTATAAAAGGAAAGCATCGCCAAAGAAGGAAAGAAAAGAGGAATCTGAAAGGAGTGAAGAAGAAGATTTTGTATATAGTTATTTTGTTTTATTTTTAGAAACTGTAAATAGGGTTTTATTTTTGGAAATTTTCTTTTCCTTTTTGGACATTTTTATTTTTGGACTTGGACATTATTTTTAAAACCCTAAGGAATGGTTGAAATTAAATATAAATTGTTTGCAGGGAAGGACGACAGTTATGATACTGTCTCGGCCCCTCGGGTTCGTACACTGACATAGGAGTCGGTGGCCTGAGTCGACTTCAACGGTTCATCGCCCGTCGGTGCACGGAGCTAAGACTCTATCCACCCACGAATCCCCTGTCAGTGGTTTTTATTCTGTGTGACAACTCACACTCCTGCAATAGAATGTCGAACTGGTATTACAATAGCCAATACAACGAATATCCGACTGAGTTTCAAAATGGACGTTACTACTTTGACCATAATGTGAATAGTGGTTGGGAACATCAGCCTCTTGAAGGTTATGGTCCATACCATGGTGAGCCCAACTACTATCCACACACCCACGGGTCATACGAGCAAAATTCCTCTCTACTAGAGTCCGCACGTAAGTTAGCTGAGTCAACACAAAAGTTACTTGAGTCGACACGTAGTTCACCTGAGATGAATAACTTAGTTATGGACGAAAGCAATGCAAC
Organism: Papaver armeniacum; assembly: GCA_023531295.1. Taxonomy (NCBI): domain Eukaryota; kingdom Viridiplantae; phylum Streptophyta; class Magnoliopsida; order Ranunculales; family Papaveraceae; genus Papaver; species Papaver armeniacum. The sequence goes on from JAJJWW010002199.1 coordinate 56,385, forward strand.
GTGTGAACCTTCTTTCCTAGATAAAATCAGGAAGTCATGTGAGTCGACTCGAGAAAATGTTGTTAGAGGCCGGGGAAAGAAGCTGCTCAAGATAGTCTTAATTTCCAATATAGTGTTTCCAATAGTACCTTTGAAAATAAGGATAGTTATTTGCATAATCAAGATGACGAGGTTAGAATTGGTAACACTACTTGTTTAGATGAGGTTCAACCATTTTCATGTTATTATAATGATGATTATGATGAGGATAGTGTTGATGAAGAATTTGAAATAAGTAGGCATAGTGATCAGGAATTTGTTACTCCAATTGAGCTTAATAATGATAATGTTTCTAGTTCAAATCCAAATAATTTTAATAATTATTCACCTATTCAAAAGGACAAGGATTTGACTAGAGATACCCCCGTTTTCGACGATGTAGTATTTCCTTTTGATTACGAAGCTAATAATGGTTTAGAGAAACGAGTTTCTTCTGAGAATATTGTTTTAGAGTCTAGCGATTTAGAAATATTAGTCTTAGACAAAGAAAATAAACTCGTAGAGATGAGTGAGGATGAACCTGACTTAGAAGAATCAATTGACCATTTTTAGGAATCAGATGACCTTGAAATTAGGGAAGTTGTGACTAGTCTTTCTAGAGACACTGAAAACTCTAAGTTTGGGGGTGATTTCATTCTCCATGTGCCTTAACTCTTAGAAAAGTCCCTCACTTCGGACTTGGCATATGTGCCTCAACCATTTTACAAGATTATCTTCATACACGTTTTCCTGAACCTAGTGATGTCCATAAGGAAGTTCAGTTGTTAGAAACCCATCCTCTGGTTGATGTGGTTTATTTAGGCTATGATACCCAGATTGACTTTGTTTTCCCACCAAATATTTTTCAACCAGTGGGAACGTATAAGTTTCAGATGTGTCAATTATTTAGTTTTGAGACTAAACCTAAGTACTTTAGGAAATTAGTATCGACACATTTTCTTATGATTGACCGCCAGTTTCATCGTGGTCAATTGTATGAGTCAAAACTGATTGACTTTAAGGATCCGCAATTATTGTTGATGGAGTTATTATTATGTGCTTCTAAGTTCTTATTTGAGTTTTTACAGTTTAGACTTTACAACTCCGAATCGAGATCTTAGCTACGAGGAAATGCAACCCATGAAAATATTTTATTGAAACCGGTGTTAAGTGAAAATTACTTTAGGAATTTGGTAATTTGGGGTGTGATGAGTGAATGAATTTAAACCTGATGATTAAACCAAGAAATGGCGACTTGTTTTCTGAAAGTGAAGGAGATGGGAGGTTGATAGGGAGGAAGCTGACTTGTCAAGATGGTTCAATATGGCTCATTGTTTTTTTTGAAAAAGGCGGAGAACTGTTTATACAAGTCATTTGACTTTATAGTGATTTCATTCTCCATGTGCCTTAACTCTTAGAAAAGTCCCTCACGGACTTGGCATATGTGCCTCAACCATTTTACAAGATTATCTTCATACACGTTTTCTGAACCTAGTGATGTCCATAAGGAAGTTCAGTTGTTGAAACCCATCCTCGAGATCGATTTAGGTTGATGTGGTTTATTTAGGCTATGATACTTTGGTGTGACCGGCCCTTTGCCAGACCCTCCATTGACTTTGTTTTCCCACCAAATATTTTTCAAGCGGTCACATGGTGATTGTGTCGTCATGTCTCGGCCCTTTGAGGAACGTATAAGTTTTGTCCATAATGCTTGGATGTGTCAATTATTTAGTTTTGAGACTAAACCTAAGTACTTTAGGAAATTAGTATCGACACATTTTCTTATGATTGACCGCTTGATTTCATCGTGGTCAATTGTATGAGTCAAAACCGATTGACTTTAAGGATCCGCTGAGGAAATTATTCGAGTTATTATTATGTGCTTCTAAGTTCTTATTTGAGTTTTTGTATCGCCCGAGACTTTACAACCCTTTTGAATCGTATAAGATCTTAGCTACTCAGTTTCAGTCAATTGAAATGCAACCCATGAAAATATTTTATTTTATTTGGACCCAGTTATAGAGCCCGAACTCGAAACACGGCTAGATGTAGTTGTCTTAAAACAGAAACTAGACAAGGGCGTGCTTTATTTGTTTATTTTCTTGGCATGTTGCGATTCCTTTTACTTGTGATAGCTCTATTTGGTTTTTATGACCCACAGATATTTCGGCTATTACTTTATGATTTTATGAGGTGACTAATCCTTTCTTAGTCTTGCTGAAGACTTTAAACTTAGCACTTCTTGGGAGGTAACCCAATATTCATGCGACACGGTAATATCTTTCCTTAACTCTTTTACTTCAAATGGTAACAGTTTCTCCTTGTTCATGCTTTTAATTTCATCTTTAGAACATTGAGGACAATGTTAGATTTAAGTTTGGGGGTATGGGAGAAACATTTTAGTTGCACTGTTAAACTCCAGAGCTTAGAAATTTATGCTTATTAAGGATGGCACTAACCAATCTAAGTGGATGGAAGCATTTTGGTTGTAGGAGTTGAGGAACCAATCTGATTAGATGGAAACATCTAAAGAGTCTATTCATAAAAGCACAGAGCTCAGGTGTTAGAATTAAAGAAAAAAACATGGTAGTTTCGCCATATCTCGTTGAATCCTTTTCACTTTTATTTTTATTTGGTTTTCTTTAAAATATGTTTGTCTAAGTGATTAGGTGGGGCTCACGATTCAAGTTGTTACCACTGCTAGGGTGAAATAGAGTGATTGAGATATGAAAAAAAAAATTGAGACCAGACCATCTGACCAACCATAATAAATTCAATAAAGTCGACCACTAGTATCCTTGTATATGCCAGTGTGTTGACCTAGAGTTAGGATTATCGACCACTGGTTCCCTTGTATATGTCAGTGTGTTGATATTAGTCCAGACTAGTATCTCAGTCCATTAGGATAGGTTCATTTTGGCAGTGGCCTTCAGACAGATATGAGAAACATCGTTCACCTTAGTCAATATCAAAACCATCTATGTTTTTCTCTACATCCATCTTCTTAATCTATCCATGTGATTGGTTGACTCCGGTTATGATGTCAAGAAACTATCTGAGTAGAGCTCTGTCACTTTATATGAATTTTAGTATGCTTGAGTGCAAACTCGTGTACAACAATTGGAATTTCGCATCATGGTACTTCCTCCTGTAATCAATAAGTATGCCAACCAAGGAGATTCTTTAGTGCCTTCCAAGGTTATGTGTAGATAGTTAGGGTCTGGAGTAAAGGTTTTGTGGGTACACCTCTGGTAAACCCTCCCGAGACTATAACTCGGCCACTAGGGCCACCTAGGGGTTTAAAGGCTTATTGCATACGCTAAATGCAATCGACGATGCCTGCGACAGTGAGTTAGGATTTTATTTTTCTAGATTTGATTTGCTCGAGGACTAGCAAATAATAAGTTTGGGGGTATTTGATAGACGCATTTATGTGTCTATTTTGTTCTCAATTATGTGTATTGTTAGTGCTCGATATTGTACTTATTTTGGTATTTTATGTTTTTATAGGTGTTTTTGGAGAAATAAGCTTTTGCGGCGAAATTGGCTCGAAAAGTGGTTTTTGCGCTCGTGAGAGAAAATTACTATTAGCACCCCTCAAATGGATAAGGGGAACCCAGTCGATAAGGGGTAACCCCAGGGCACCAACTAGACAATTTGCTATTTACACCTCAGCAAAGGATAGGGGCCACCCTTCTTCTTCCACGTTCAAATAAGTTCAGGCGGGAAAATAATGATTTGAAATTCCGGTTGCAGCAAACTTTACTGGACTGAATTTAATTGGGTTTTCTTGTTGGATTGGGTTCGTGTTGGGTTGTAAGGACTAAACAAGGTTCGGGATTCAGTTAAAACAGGGGACAAAGACGATTTCTACGTAAATCCTATTAAACAGGGAGAAGACATTCACGGAATTATCTGAATTGGTTTTGGGAGATTTTATCTCGGATTTGTTCAAGTATTTGGATTCGGATTGGTTGGTTGGATAAAAACAGGCTTGGTAACTTCCTTATTGTCGAAGAAAAAGAAGATTTCTTTCCACTCTCGAGAAAACAGGAAACCGGGATATCTCGGGTTTATTTTTGGAAAGTTTGTGAATAATAGGAGAGAATATATGCTTCTGTTGAAATCGTAACTATTTTGGGAAGATTTGAGTAACCCAGAGACGCGTACAGAGAGAAGAAAGGAAACATCTCCGCGACTTGGCCGTGAAGAGCAAGAAAAGAATCGAAGATTTTGTAGAGTTTTATTCGGATTGTGGGTATATAAAAAGGTGTTTTCGAGTATCAGAGGGTTATCGAGATTCTGGGGAGTTTGGGGTGGTTGCTGTGAAGAAAACAAAGCTTACAAAGGTACGGGAGCATCAGCAGGTGAAGAAGAAGGAGAAGGGTTGCAGACGACACTACAGAAGTGTCGTTCTCAAGAACCCTAATCCGAAGAACATTGGACCAACACTGACTATCGCAAACCTGCTACACCAGAAATCTATCGTTCTCAACAGTCTTATAAAATTGTAACAACAGCTATTGTAACGACCATTAAGTGTTACGGATTCTCTGCATTATTACTCCTCTTCAATAAAAAACACCTTTTGAGCCATGATTTATTATTTTGAGCGTGTTTTTACCATGAGGAGCTAAACCCCAACACTGGGATGACGGAGGAAGCCATATTTCATGCGTGTGGTAATTATATTTAATTATTTCATGACTTTTTGCATGGATTATTAATTGTTTTATGGTTTTTATTGAATGGTTGTGATTTCAATTGATGGGTTATACTTAGGTTAAGTCTTTTGATATCCCATGCTTTAGATATACAATCGTTTCTTTTCAAAAATCTACCTTGGCAAAGAAATAGAGTCAATATTTTATCTGAGCTATAATTGTTTGGAATAAATATATGAATCGCATGAATGAGTTTGTGGTGGAATCCCGAGTCTCAGTATCTCTCGTTATTGTGACAATCTTGTGAATATATTTTCTTTGTTTTTAGTATTTTCTTAAATCAAACCTTTACGATTCCGAGTTGAACGAACTTTTACTACCACATTACAAACAATTTCAAAATCACATCACCAGAATTCTCAATTAAACTAACCACAAGAGAACCCGTGATTAATTTAATCGGAATACACAACCAAAATAACCACAAACGAATCTATGATTAGTCTAGTTGGAAATGCTCATATAAGAAGGCTTATGGAGCCGCACGTATATACATAAAATATGGATCAGGGAAGATCGATACTGCGGAATATACAAGGATTCATTCTATTTTCCATCACTATTTGCACAATGACATACAATAGACATAATCCTCGTAAACAAAAGATTTTAACCTGTCTTCCATCAATAAATGACATAATAGGCTTAACTTTTGTTTGTCAAAAGTTCATCGATCTTGTATCAATACATGCATATTGACATATGAAAAGATAACTTTTGACATCGTATCGGACAATAATAGTTCACGGACGCAAACACGCATATCCCATAACATATTGCAATATATAAAACCATAAAGATCAATACTACAAAAATCATCTTCCTGTAGATGGTGGATTTTTGACAAGGGTTAAAATCGTAAATCCATAATTTACATATTCCTTATCCAGCAATCAGATGAATATTGAGGCTCATGTCTCTCGTTAAAGCGTGAAAGCTTATGCCACAAGAATCTCTGACTGAGAATACTGTCTCTCAGAGTATATGTAGATGTGTAGTCTCTCAGCTGAGGCAACGGCATATCTCATGAATACTGAGCAATTTCAGTAATTACTTCTATATATAATCGGAAGATTGGACGGCTCTTAGACAGATTGCCTGCTAGTATAGAGCAATAATGTCTTCAGGATGTAACAATGTTTTCCGTGACTATATAAAAGAAATATGACGCTTCAACAAGCTCATATCGCTCAATTCCTGAATAATTAAAGCTCCTAGACGATCGTACTAGTATAGAGCCATCAATTAATTATTTCTAAATCATTAGATTCATTAACTGAATCCCTGAAAAATATTCTACATTCTTCATAATATTTCGTTACTTCAATTAGTGGTTCTTCCCAGCAGAATTCCATGGGTTAGTAATAAATATTCAACGTACGGGCATCTGAGCCACTATCGAGTAAGCCCCGACTAAAATGGTGCAAGTGTACTCAGCAATAATGCACTAACGAGCACCTGAATGCACGAACGAGCATTCCAAAATACGAGGAATGATGAACCTATGCAAAATAGGGAGAAAATAATAAATAATAAAATATTAATCAAGGCGCTGGGGGACTGGGCCCACCGGCCGGCCGGTCGTGCCGTGGCCAGTCCCACGCCCAATTTTTATATTTTATCATATTTTCATTATTTTCCTTGATCTCATGAAAATTCCCTCATTTGAACAAAATTCCTTCGTTTCAAAGAAACTCCTCAGTTTTATGGTGTTTCCTTCACATCAAGGAAATAATAATTAATTAGGAAAGGTGTGCGGGACCAAGCCTACTAGCCGGCCGGTCATGCCCTAGTTGTGGCTGGTCCCACACCGTATATTTTTTATTATTCTATTATTATTTATTTCCTTGATCCCATGAAATTCCTTGATTTCATGATATTTCCTTCAAATTATGAAAATTCCTTCAAATCATGAAAATAATACATAAAATTAGGGAAAGCTCACGGGACCGGGCCCTAGCCGGCCGACCATGCTCAAGCCGCTCCCATACGCCCCTTTATTATTATTTTTATGTTTCCTTCATCTCATGGAAACTCCTTCACTTCAAGGAAACTCCTTGGTTTCAACAAACTCCTTGATTTTATGATATTTCCTTTAAAATCATGAAAAATATAATAAAATTAGGAAAAGTCTATGGGACCGGACTTATTGGCCGGCCGGCCATGCCTTGGCCATAGCCGGTCCCACACTTCATGATTCCTTTATTTTATTATTATTATTATTTCCTTCTTTATCAAGGAAACAATTGTCCGAAGTAATTTTCCCTAATAGTTTAGCAAACCAAAAATCAACTAAACACCTTAGTCCCTTTGCTAAACCGATTGTACAAATACAATCGCTTGTTCGATAAGACCAAAAAAAAGATAACTCTACTTTTCTCATCAGGTTCTAATTATCCATATAACTCAGACCTTTCAGTTTTAAACAAGACAAGTACTAGGTTAGTTAACTAGCATTTCTTGTTAAGGCATTCGATTAGACTTGGATAACCGAAACCTCCACTTTGATAAGTCTAACTAAGATCAGAATTAACTTAGTTTCTCTTATCCGAAATAGAATTGGACTAAACAATTCATCCCGTAAACCTTTTCTTTCGTTAAGCCATAAAAAATTCATACAAACCAAAATAAATCAACTTGCATAATTATTCACCTCAACCGGAAGCAATTGAAACAACATAGACATTAAAGCACCGCAATTGCACTGAAATTTTGTAAGCCTAAACGATTGATACCACACAATAAAGCAAGATAACAATAGTTTTTCTTAACCGGAACCAATTGAAACACACACACATCCATACACACATAATGGAATAAAACATCAATTGTACCGAAATTTTGTTAAGCAAACGCAATAAATATACGCAATAAAATCATGCTTTTCTTAAACAGGAAAACAATTAACTAACAACATTTTTACCTAAAATTTCACATCCTCTTCTCCAATATGTTTGCATCTTCTTCCAGGGAGAATTGATATCGAAATATCATTATGTTGTCATCCTTATGCAAAACAAAAGAATAACAACAACCAACCTTTACCAGAGAAAGGTTGAAAACCGGTTTTTAACGATTGCAAGCAAAAGTTGAAAACCCTCGAAACACATATGCTTTTATGCTAAACCAAAACCGATTCATCATATTGTGACTTTTTCACATATTGTTTCTATCAGAACCCCTCATGATCCTTTGATAAAGCCTACCATCATGGGTGATAGGTGTAGAATACACCATATTTACTATCTAGTAGTTACGCTTTCTTTGCTATTTTTCTTGTGAATTATGTACTTTACGCGTGTTTTTGAGTCATTAGGTACTCTGGAGTCGCGCGGAGGAAAAGAAGAAGAAATTATTCAATTTGAGCAAAAGGGCGAAATTGTCATCTCACGTGCAAGTGATATTTGGAGCTCAACCAAGGTTAAGGGACGACTCTTTTACAAGGAAGTTACATCGGTGGCCTTTATCGAAGCGGGGGTGCTTATAGTTATTTGAGTACCCCTTAGCTACTTTGCTTGAGTGGAGTTAACCAGTTCCTTTCCTACACAAGACCTAGAATTGGTGAGAAATTAATTTCTCATTATTTTCATTTTCCTCTTCAACCCGGCGAGAGAGATCGAGAGTATTGATTTGTTCTTTGGGAAGAAGATGGAAGATGGGTTAGGGTTTGATAACAAGGGAGATAGGATGTTGATGGTTGAATTGTTGGGCGGAGCAGATTCAAGATGGGTTATTGATGCTACTTTGTTCTTTGGGGAGAAAGATGGAGGAATTGGGGAGAAATTCAGTAACAATGAGCTGCTGTTGCCGATTGATGAAAGAGGAAGTGTTGTTTGAGTTCAAGGGAATTATTGTTGCAGTTAACGGAGGAGAAATCAAATCAGGGAAAGAACATAAGGGTGTTGATATCTCGGAATGGGTTTTTCTCGATCCGGGTCCTGTGGAAGATGTTGATTCGTGGAAACAGGGATGAATTGAATTAGGGTTTGATGATGCTTTGATGGAGGTAGTGAGCATTTGGAGTTGGTGATTATGGAAATTGCAAATCGAGATTACAATGGATGCTAGACAATCTTGTGGTGTTCTTTGTTAATTGCGGGAATCAAACTTTTGGTGGTTGAGATGGCTGTGTTCATGCTAATGGTGATGTCTCGGGAATTCGGCGGACAGGGATGTGTGAACTCGGGGAGGTGTTGTTGGTGGATGTGGTGGAGCTTGTTGGTGGCTCGGGGAAGAAGGTGGAGCAAGCAATGTTGCAAGAGGGAGGAGCAAAGAACGGTGGAGTGTGACTTTGGTCAGTGCTTGGTGGTGCATCAAAAGTCGAGATGGAAATGGCAGGTTACATAGAAGGGATTCTTTGGTATTGAGGCTTGTACACGGTGTGATGGTGGTGGTTACGGGTGGAGTCGAATGAGTGCGGGGCCATTTTGGCTAGGTAGGAGTTGATTGAAGTTGCGGGTGCAAGTATTTGCGGTGCAGTAGAGGAAATGGACAAGCGATATGAATCACAGGCTGGAGTTGATGGCATCGGTGTGGAATGGCTCAGGTGTTTGAGCTTATTGCGGTTCATGGTTCAATTTGGGAGTGTGTCAAGCTACTGAAAAGCTGGTGCGAGAGAAGCACAATGCAAAGGAGATGGGTGCAAAGCTGTTTTGCGGTGTAGGAGCCGAAGGTTCGGGTGGTTTCTTGTGAATGTGAGCTAGTGGTTGGAGTGGCAAGGCATTGGTCTCGTGCAAGAGAGGGATGAAATAGAAGCGAGCACTAGGGCGAGGTGTGGCAAAATCGAGTTGTTGCCACTGTGAATTGGGTCTTGCAGATGTGATCTTTGCGAGTTAAAACTGCAGTTTAAGTGGAGGTTATGACACAGAATAAGAGCTTTGTTGCTATACAGGGAATGATATTGCAGGGACTCTATGGAGCTCTTAGCTGTTGCCATAGTAGCAGGTGAAGATACTGATCCAGGTAAAGCTGTTGGGTTAGTGCTCTGTGTTGGTGGTCTGAGATGGAAGTAATGGTGGTGGTGAGACAATCTGGTGGTGTTGGCTAAGCTCGAAGTTGATTTTTGAACTGGCGGGGTTGTAAGTTTGTCTTTTGCAAGGGAGTATAGCTACATAGATGAATGCTTAGGACAAGGTTGCTTGAGGAGATGATGAATATTGGAAATGGCCAGGCCTGAATTGACAGAGATTCTGTTGTCCTGGTGATGTTGTGAACTCAAGGAGGTGGCCTGAGATAGATTGCAGCTGAGGTGGACTGAAATGGGGAATGAACTGGTGCAGAATTGCAGGCTGCAGTGCCAGATGTTTGCTGGTATTGTCTGAGAATGCAAGGCTTTGCTACTGTGGAGCTGTAATGGAAGCAATGAAAACAGTGAGCTGCAGGTGTGGTTCTGCTGATGCCTAGGATGGAAGTTGAGATGGTGCTGCTAGATGGAAAGTAATGCAGGGATCGACTCTGGTGTTGGGACTGGAGAATATTGGAGTTGGAAATGATGACTACGGAGCAGATTCTGGTGGTGGATTGGTTGGGTGTTGTGTTGCTGGTAATGAGGCAAGGCTGGAATGTAGATGGTCATATTTGTGAAAAGAGATTGTAGTACAGGGAGAATGAATTGAAGTAGTAATGTAAATGGCAGTCAGGGCCATGATGGCTGGCAGAGAAGTAATGAAGACAATGATGGTGCATCAGGGGTGTGGCCTAGCAAGATGGCCTGCAAAAATGGCTTTGGGCCAAAACAAGTCAGGCTGAGTTAGACTTGACTCAACTCACTCAGCCTCCGATTGTCGACTTGGAGTTGACTCGTCCGATTTGTCTTGACCTGGTTGACTCGCTCGAGTTGACCCGTTGACCCAGTGACCAGGCGGACTTTCTGGATCACCGGAGCCGATTTCGGGCACTTCTCCGGCCAATTTCCGCCACAATCCCAGTTTTCCGGCGACGATTTTTGGGTCATATTTTCTACATGGGTCTCTCTTCCTTGTGGGCTTGGTGGATTTTCATCTAATGGACTTTGAAGACTTAACCTAATTTTGGAAGGAGAGAAAGGCTATAAAAAGAGGAATTCTACAACTTTTGGATATATCTTATCTCATATATTATTCTTGGAACTTTGGAGAGCCGTTTTGTTTACGATTCTAGGGTTTGGTTTTGTTCTTCTTCTTCCTTGTTTTATTATTGAATATTGATGATGATGAACTCCATAGCTATGAGTAGCTAAATTCTCTATTATTGGTTAAGGATGTAGTCCGATTTCTAAAACTTGTGTTTTGCTTTATGTATTAGTTTTCTCTCTTGTTTATCGTTCAATTCTCTGCGGTTTTTATGATCACATGATTGAAGTATTGTGATAGGATTATGGTGTTTGATTAGTTAAGTGGCCAATTAATTGAACTTGCATCTTAGTCCATAGCTATTTTAGGGTTTTTCATCAAGAGATAACCTTGAATACAAGTAGCATGATATGTTTACGGTTTGTAGTGATACACTCTCGTAATCATATGTAGAGTTTGACCATTGTCCGAATTGTTTTGCGCAACGCATGACAATTGCATTGATTAGCCTATTTCTGAAACTTAATGCTCCTAGGAATTGAACTTGATTAGCGCAAGGCGTTAGGTTATTCTTTAGGTAGAATTCACATACGCAGCCCTAATGTGTGTGTTGATGAACTTGGGAAATTAATAGATTATCTTGCTTTCTTGATTCTCTAGGCTTTTGATAACACAAGAGATTAAATCGTAATTCTAATCATATATGCAAGCACATGTCTAAGATTGAAGATGAATTCCTTGACCAATATCTCTCTCCATTGATTACTTTCTACAATTTACTTTGTTTTTAATTTGTTTTTATTGTTTAAATAGAAATAAGAAATCCCCCCAATTGGTTACTTTAAGAAATTGATTACGAAATAACTACAATCGCCTCTCTGTGGATACGAACTCTTTCTTATCATATACTTCATTCATATATTATAGAGTAGGAAAGTGAATTATTTTTGTATCGGCTGACAACCGATCAATGGGCTAGAACTTAATCCTGCTAAATCAAAAAGTCACCCAAACCATAAGGGTTCACAACATTATGAGATCGAATATCAAGGTAATAAAACCGAAATCAAACATCCCATAAACATACATAGCAATAATCATAAAGCATTCAAGCACAGGCAATGTAAATAAAAAACTATCACAAGAAAAATTATAAATCAAATAATTTTATTCATAATAGTTTTATTCATAATAGACCTAATACAATCATTGAAAGAAATCAAAAATTGATGTCTATTTTCCTGGATTAAGTATTACAGCATATAACTTAATCTCTAGTGGCGCTCTTGTTGTTTACTGGGGTTTCTTTAGTGTTCAAACTTTTAAAGCATGTCTCAAGGGACTTGTCTGCAACCACTTCCTGTTTCTCAAGCTTTTCAACTTGAACCTTTATGTCAGCAATATCATCTTTTGTTTCCTCAATCTTATCCTTGAGCCATTCCTGATTCGAACCGTTATTACGAGATTGGTTCTTAGTTCTTCAAAACCTTGGATATAGCCAATCATACTATCAGAACGAATCCACTTGGTTTTGGTTGGATCTTGTAGGTTGTAAGCCAACAGACATGACTCATCTTGTGATCCAACTGAACTATCAAAATCATAATCAGACATGATATTTGATATGTTTCTCTTCTTCTTCTCTGTATTGATTCCTTAACAACCTTTAACCTTTTTAGCTTCCTCCTTATTAGCCTTTGAGATACTGCTAGTTTTTGGAGGCATGCTCGGTTCAATATATATATAAAAGGATTGATCAGGGTATCCGAATATAGTCAAGAGATAGTTTCCATTTTAAAAGAGACACTTTCGGACCGAAAGATATCAGGGGAAACCGAAAATATTAAAGAATATATTTCGTTTACTTTGTCTGAACTTCTCAAGCTGGAAGGCTTATTAAAATTCAAAAATTCCGAATAAAACCTATTTATGGAAGATCATGATAAACATGAAAATTTTTAGACAACCATGGATTCGCAGCTATCCATAAAGTGTCACAACGTTTCTGATAAAAAAACTACACAAATAAATGTGCTCCATATTTATTGTGCCTTTCCCATCCATGAATAAGAGCACGAAAGAGGATGAGAGTGCACAATTTTGATACAACTAAGTTGCATCGGAGTAAGCTTTTTCTAGATTACAGTTAATATCAGAAAAATAGTTCATGTTTCTCTTCGGGAATTTCTGCCCAAAATATTTTCTCCCGAGACAATGATATTTTATGACTCTAGAGATATGATCATGTGGAGAAACTTTACTGACGTGAGAATTTTCAGAGATAGATAAATCTCTCTTAATTCTATCAATGAGATTTTCATAAGATTTTCTCATTCTAAGGACTTCTTATGATCCACATCAGTGTGATTATCTGAAACAATTATCGGAGATTCCTGATTGTTTCTTTTGGCAGAGATTCTCTCTTTCCCTTTCTTCTGGAGTCGTTCTTCATCAAAACAAGAATTGTTTCGATATGGGAGAGGAGGAACCTTTTTCCAGAAGCGATTATCAACTCTTTCCTCTGATTCTTTTGAGTTGATCTTATAGGGTAGTGATTCCTGATTATTTCTTTTGGCAGAGATTCTCTCTTTCCCTTTCTTCTGGAGTCGTTCTTCATCAAAACAAGAATTGTTTCGATATGGGTGAGGAGGAACCTTTTTCCAGAAGCGATTATCAACTCTTTCCTCTGATTCTTTTGAGTTGATCTTATAGGGTAGTGGTATAATCTGTCTTTCTACTGAGGAATGGTATTTCAGTTTCTTAAGACAAGAAACTTCCTTCAAAATTTTTACCACCGTCTATTGAAGAAGTATAAGTTTCCTGTCAAGTAACAGAAAATTGTATTCCTTAAGATCACTTTCACGGAATCGGTTCAAAGTTTCCTTCGGACAATTCGTTTGATCATCAATAGATATAGAAGATGGTTTATTATCCTCTTCTGACTTGATGTAGTTAGGCAAACTACCATCATCTTGATCTGTTTCAGATGTGACTAAACCGGTTTTATCACAATCTGTAAAAGTCGAGCAAGGACTTTTAGTTTCCTCAACATCAGAAGAAATCACAACAACATCATTAGTCAGAGCCATAGGACGTGTCTCTTTTTATTGAGAAAGAGTTTTACCAAGAGATTCTAATTTGACAGTAAGATCCATATTCTCTATAGCTGATATATTCAGTTGGATGTCTTTATCTATGATCTCCTGTTTAAGAAGATTTGTCTCTGTCTTTAATAATACCACTTTAGAGGACAGAGATTTTATAGGCTTTAGGAGTTTTATCAACTCTTTATCAGCATCTTCTTTTCCATCAGAGATGGACACAGATGTTTTCACAACTCCTGGATCATGAGTCAACGAAGTAGTAACATCTTCAACTTTTGAGTAGTCATACTCTTGCATAACGTTAACTGAATTAGACATAGATTCAATTTCTTATAGGTTGGATCGCACCAAATACAGATTTTTAGATCTTTTCGTGTTTTCCTGCTCTGATACCAATTGAAAAGGTGAGGGTACCCAAATATACCTCAAGCTAAAACTTTTCCTACCTATAAGTCCTTTCTCCGAAAGTGATTGTCTATAGACTAAGTCGAGACAATACAACTAATCGGTTCACACTTCGTGTGATCGTCTATGGATACGAGATCGAGACAATACAACAACAAAGTATGTTTACTTGATAAGATGTTCGGACTTAACCAAACACAATAGGATTACTATCAAGTAAAATAGGAATTAACGTTTGTGTATTGTACTTCTAATTATAATAAAAACAATTATAATTGCGGAAATAGAAAAGTAAAAGACACAATAACGGGACCTTGTCCAGAATTGAATACTCTCAGGATTAAGCCGCTATACAAAATTAAACCAACTTCGTATAGTTGAGACCAAGCAACTAAACCTATAGTTCACCTAGTTCCGTCTGTATTCCCACGCCTCCAACTTATGAATAAGTCACGTACTTGGAACAATTCCTTTGGTTCGTATTCCAAACAGTAAAGGAACAACAAATCTGTTTGGTAGCAACTCTCTTCAACCAAGTGATATGAGTTCGACAAAAGGCTCTTCTGTTTATCTCAATAAACTCCTTTGTCAGGTTCTTAGAACTATCTTATTATCAACTACCAAAGTAATTGTTAAGATTTTGCAATCAATAATTTTAATCACAAAGAATTGTATTGATGCCGATCTACACAACTAATCAATCTAATCTACCACAAGGATAAACCGATTATAGTTGGATCCTCTATACCGAAACAAGTATTGTGCACACCAAAGATTATGAACCGCAAATCAGAAATCTTCAATATCTTCAAATCTTCTTAGATCTTCAATAAACGCCTGCACACAACAACTTGAATATCAATCACGCACAGAACGAAGTCTGTAACAATGGATTATCACAAGACGTCTTTAGATCTACAAACAGTCTAAAGATCCCTGTCGAAACTTAGATCTAGTTTGAGTGAATCCATATCAGAAGAGAAGATTCTCAAGCATAAACAAACTAGGTGCAATCAAAGTTCAACCACCGTTAGTTAATCAAATCAATCGAAAACATAAGATAAACTGCAATTATCTAGTTTCCCACCAACGGTACTAATAGAGCTTCTCAATCCCAAAGAAGACTTTAAACTGAGCGGCTGTAAGAGATTTTGCCTAATTAGGTTACTCTCCTCTCTGAATAGGCGGCTTCACCAGTAACAACACAACCGAGGAAGTTTGCTTTCACGGAGGATTAGTTTGCTAGAAATGCAAACTTCAAGTATTTATAGACAAGAAAGTTTGGACACCAAGGAATTTCCAAAATCGAAAATATTATCAAGATATGCAATATATTCCAAATACGGTTTCCATAATTCCTGGAAATGCTCTGTCCAAAATATTGACCGAAAATCTCTTTGGAAAATCTTCAACTAGTAAATGCACATTACTCAATCTCATTTTCCTAAAATAAAATTAAAAACCTTAAATAAAATATTCTTAACTTATTTATGTTTCGATCCTGGGATTCTCTTCCTTTAGCTATTAAGGAATAACTTTGAACAATCAAAGATAAGCATAACTGCACATGTTCAAAGTATGTCGACATCCTTACTCTGTAAGTCCTCTTTCATACTTACAATCTTGAAACCGATTTGCCACACTTCCAAACAAGTTTAGAATTGGTTCATCTGACTTTCAAGAACTATGTGATTGATCAAGAACACTCAATCACCAATCATGGGTTTAACGGTTCTACCAAAACAAGTTTCGGTTCTACCTCCATGTGAGTACTGTGCATAGTCACACTAGCTTTCCAAAATTCGTTTGACTAGGTACTAGGATCGGTTCCCCACATATATATGGTATCTAACTTGAATGTGTTGCACATGTCTATAGGATCGGTTCCCCTTTGCCTAAAAACATGTTGCACATGTCCATAGGATCGGTTCCCCTTTCTGCTAAAACATGCTGCACCTCATACAAGGATCGATTCTTCTTTGTGATGTGTTGAACCTCTTACTAGGATCGGTTCCCCTTTACCCAGAGTTGGTCTTACAAAAAATCACAAACTCGATCATACCATCTCAGGTGATTACTTAAGATCGGTTTCACATATAAATGTTATACCAATACAAAAGTTAGTCCTTTATGAATAGTTTTACCAAGAACACAAACAAGTCATGAGCGGTTATACTAATCACACATATTGGTTGTTCATAAGATATGCAATGAATAACAATACCAATAACGCCTGGCGATTTCCTTTTCGATTCACAAAACAAGTTCATGAATTTACTTCCTTAAAACACATGTAAAACATTGTTTCCTAGGATGAAATCCTCACCTCATACCCATACATAATCACAATAGTATTTAAACGATTATGTCGATGTCTTATCTACAAAGTTTAATGGTTAAGCAATAAACCTCGTACTATATTCCTTAATACTATGTCTAACTAGAGTGTTCATGCTTCGCAGTTTTGTTTTCAATATGCACGACTTGAAAGATATGTTAGGGAATGAAACAATTCAAGTCAAATATCACTAACCTCAAGTGGAAGGATGATGTTTTCATTGTAGATTCTTACTTCTTCACTTCTTCAAGTCTTCGCAATACTTGTAATGTCTCATATCCTAATACTTTCAAGCTAACCTATACGAAGTTGACTCTAGTACATAATCAAGCGACTCTTTAAATGAGTTTTGATTCACTAAAATATGACAACCAAACTTGACATACCAACGCTTGGTGGGTTCAACAGAGCTATGCTCTAACATGAAGTAATTTTTTTATGTCAACGACGCCCATCAGTTGTCAATCCAACAAATTAGTTTCTTTTGATCTGTAACAAATTATTTAAAGGGTATATTGATAAATACGGGTTCACTCCACATGGAGTGGGGTAATTATTATAATTTTCAAGTTCTTTCAGTTACAACAGAGAAATTTATTTTTTTTAAGTAAAACCTAACTAAGATATGTTTAAATTATGAGGCATAAAATTTCCTTAATTGATTGAATAGAAATTTAGTACAACAATGCCAAGGGTTCGTTAAAGTTTGAAACTTGGTTTCAAAGTAGTAATTAGAAAGCAGTTTCTAGACTACCAGTTGTGTCTTTTTGGAAGTGCTTCGAGTTTTTCAAGGACCAGACGTGGTGCCTCTTTGGAACAAACTATTTACCTTTGATTTCATTTACCATTCCTTCTTAAAAACCTTTGTCTATTTCCTAGCAATGATCACTTAAATTTTTACTCCTGTTTTGTCAAGTACCGAAGTGTCAAAAAAGATATTACATACGTGCAATTTAAGTTGATGTTTCATGATTGTTTTGAAGTGCTACATCAACCAAGAAGGAGATCTGTGTAGTCGTGGGAGATGAACGCCAATAAACTTACATCATCATTGTGGGGCCGCAATCTTTTTAAGAACATAGAAAAGTTTATTAGCCTCAATCTATTTATTTATTTCTACTTCTCTTTGCCCCTTTTTATTTCTAATTGTTACGTCTGGATGAATGCTTGAATTACTCTGTAAATTGTGTTGTTTGTATTCATTGTAGTAGATATGCAGTTAGGTATTGGTTGAAATACACCAAAGATAAGTGCGGAAAACTTTGTTGTTGAAATTGCAATAACAGTTAGTTACAGGGCTATTGCATACAACATGTTTGTAAAAATGCATCAGCGGCAAATTTACAAGTTTAACTATCTGATACTTTCAACTTTAGAGTGTTTATTTCAATTACTTTTTTTTTCTTATGATAAGGTACTTGGTAAATATTTTCCAACAATATTAAAAAGATTATATGTTATATATCAAGTATATTAAGTCATAATATGTTGTGATAAAACATGTTAGTAATTAATGGCAAGCAGAGACATTAATATTTCTGATGACTTTGAATTTTCCAAAGTACTTGCATAATGTTTGCACAATTCCGAAATATTGTAGAATTGTTCTTTTATGAATTTCACAAGTTTGGGGTCATTATGGTGAGTTAATCAAAACGCACATTTTAAACATCAGTTAGTATTTGAATGTATCTCCTAACTGGAAAGGATTTTGGAACATGTATATAAGACATCCTGATGATATTCCACATAAAATATTAGAATTTATTTGAATATTGAAAACTTAAAGACTTTTTCTTTTTGATATTCTGATCTTTGCGATTCTCTTTGGACACTTGATTCTTTGGTATCCAAACAAGTAGTTTATTTCAGTAAACTTTAAAACTTATTATGAAGATCGCCAAACTGTCTAGTGACTTCTCCTTGTAGAGTTGCTTAGATAGAGCTTGTTCACTGAGATGGATTATTTTTTATAATCTATGTATTGGTTTGATCTTTGATCAAATGAGTTTATATTGATTAAACGGAAGATCCTTTATAGTCAACTTTATTTCTGGTCATTGCTAGATTTGGGAGATTGATAAGTGAGGTGGTTACTGAAACAGATTTAATCTTTTGTTATTTAAAAAAAAAAAAAAAAAAAAAAAAAAAAAAAGTCGTCAACAAAGAATAAATGAGAAATAACTTGATCATTCTTAGATACCTTTTAACTTGGCCTTATAGGCCTTGAAAGAATTTTTATGCTGATTATGAACAAATAAGGTGAAAAAGGTATCCTTGACGAAGGCCTCTTTCAACCATGATTTTCTTTTTATTTTACCATGTGAGTTTTTCAATAACACAACGAAGAAGGTTATGGAAATACGACGTGTAATCAATTGATACCTATCTTTGTTACAACCAAAGCCCAAAAAAGGTTTTTCTAAAATAAAAACAAAAAACAAAAACATACGCCTAGTTAAAGACTTTCGAAGGATCCAATATTATTTTCATTTTTTTTTCTAATCTTTAAAATACTTAATTTTTTGTCACCGGTTAACGGAAATTCCTATGGGATGGGCAAATATTTTGGTCCCACTATGGACTCAACAAAAGATAAAAATGGATGTGCAAACGGGCAAATTTATTGGTTTTCCCATGGTGGTCCTTGATCAGCCGCGCGTCTCTTCTTAAGACGCTCGATTCATGATCAGCAGCCAGCGGTCTCCCTTAATCCGCACTTCTCTAGAAAATCCGTTGGCGGCTCAAGATTATCTGGGTAGCCCTTATCTTCCCGCCAACGGATTAATCTAGCGACTACGAATTCAATCATCCAACGACACTCTTTGAATTTTATATAAATACTACTCATTTCAACTCAACATTCACACCTTCACCTTTAAACTCACTAAAAAATCATCTGAAAAGGCCTCTCAGAGTTTGTGGTCCTAAATACACTCAAGAAGAGGATTTAGCTATTTGTAGAGCCTATGTTTTACAAACAAACGATAATATCAATAGGAATCAAGCCGTGTCGGTTCATATTTTTTGGGGGGAATTTTTTAGAATATTCGTCGCAGAAACAGGGAACCTGTTTAATCTTGAGGCAGAAGGAATGTTGCATCGTTTTAGTGTAATTAGTCGATAAACATCGCAATTTCTAGATTTACTAGTGCACAATCACCGTAATAAATTGAACGATGAAGCTATAGATGAAGTGGAAACAAGAACACTAGCGATGTGGGCAGTATCTCACGACTGATATTTCGCCTTCCAAGCTTGCTTCAACATTCTTAGAGATCTCAACAGATTCAACCCCTTCATCGCCCTAGATGCTCCACCACCCAGCATTTGAAGAGAGTTTAAGCATTTTGAACGTTATAAACTCTATAAGCTTTACGTGCCTGGATTTGATGTTGTTTGATGTTATTGTTTACGTTATGAAATCAAATTACTTTTTATAGAAGGCTAAATGTAATAAGTATCTTAATATAAAATGGAAGTTTAATTTAAGGTCTAAATATTTTCATTGATTAATGTTACTGCCACTTCTTTTACAAGAAATAAACTTAGACTATAATAAGAACTTAAATAATAATGACTTCAATAAAAATCTAGTATAATCTTTGGCCTCCTGGTTTTCTTCATTTGACATATCTTTCATTCAACGCGCTCGTGAACTGTTTCTCCTTTGTTTTTGTAACTTCGGTTGTTCACTCTCAAAATTGGAGGTTTTCTTCGCCTTTTACTATTTTCAATCATTTTAAAACTAACACATATCTTAGAAAAAACAACTTCAAGTTTGGCATCACAAAAAAGTGTAATAACTTTTTGAGACATTTCTCTTATGAAATTTAAAACACTAGAAAAAAAAATCTGAAAAGATTTAGTAGAGAAAATTCAAGAGAAGTGAATTTTGGTGTGAGTGGAGTGTTTGAAAGTGGGGGTAATTTATAGTAGTAAAAAAAGTAGTTTTTTTTTACTGTAACAAAGAAGTCGTTGGCGGCTTTACTACGACCGACTGAGGTTTACTATAACACCCAGTGTTTTTAGCATGGCGCATGCTAAAAGATGCGACATGGCCTGAGAGGAAGCTTCATTCAAAGCTTCCGTTGTGCGGTAAGAAGTAGATTGGCTTAATGCCAATATCGCGCCAAAATGGTGCATTGTGTTTGGAATTTGGTCAAGGGCCAAACCTTGCATCAAATGATGCATTAGGCCAGTTGGCTAGATGGCCTTGAGCTTGCAGTATAATCATTGCGCATTATGAAGGCTATTGGCCTAGAGCCAATGTTGCACAATCATTGTGCATCAGTCCAGAGAGGACCAGTCGAACGAATTTTGCGCAATCATTGCCCATGAATAGTTAAGCAGGCATGTCAATATGGTCCTCTTTACATATTTGTAGAAATTACATTAATACATATATAGGGAGGGGTGGTTGGTTGAAGGTGCATATGCGGACCATGCACCAAGTAAGCTTCATAGCTTAGCCAGAAGAGTATAAATGATGCGTAAGCCTTATTTATAGTTGCGTAGTGTTTCCAATGGGGGAATATGATGCGAAGGCATCACTATGCCATGTTACGGACCCAATAATGCATAATCATTGTGCATTTTGGCGGAACGGCCTAAACGGACTAGGCCATTACCATTATTGCTTGGCAGTGGCCTTGCAAACGAGTTTGCTTAAGTTTTTGTCCCTTCGTGGATGAAATACGGTATGTGCTTGATCCCTTTGGAGTAGAGAAGGGTGCGTAGGCAGCAGCAATGAGTTGCATCATTTCCGGTCCATCACGTTGGCCCCTCATATCATCTAAGCTCGGTAGCTCGATGCAAGAGATGATTGTGTCCAAGCTTGATGCCAGCAAGTGGATGCTCATACTTCCTATCAAGTTATAAAGAGTTGGTAAGTGGGGTAAGGTACGGAATTGGCAAAAGGCTTAGAACGACCTATGCCTAAGTCCAAGGCATATGCCCTATGCCTGGACAAGACTCGATAGTTTGACGGTTGCTTATCTAGATAGGAAATTCAGTGATGAAATTCCTACGTTGAGGTAGAGCCAGTGATGCATGCAAGAATGCATTGGCCTTGGCATTATGGCCTTATACCCTTTTGCGGTCAAGTGTAAGTTGGAACGGTGTGGAAGCCAAGTTAGATGCATCATGCTCCAGGAACATGCTTGCAATTGTAAATGGACGTGCATTTGCCTAGCTTTTAGGCCAGATCGCAGTATCATCATGACGCATCGGGGAAGTTATGGCCAGGCGCGCTAGGCGTAGTTTTCCGGTCTGTTATAGTTGGTATCATACCAAGTTCCGAGATAACTCTAGGGACTGTGCGTAATGGACTCATTAGCGAGTGTTTCCTCGAAGGAAATTCTAAGTTGGTTGGTAGGCCAACTTATGCGCAAGTTGGTAGGGTAAGCCAACATTTGTGCGGCAAGTATAAACTTTGATCAGTACTGTGCCACTGCTTGGCCTAATTTAGGCACTTAACCACCGGAGAGTGTCTGGGACAGTTGGCTGGTATCCATCCTACTGTGGCATTTGGGCTGATCACCCCGCACTCATTCATTGGACGGAGTGTGATGTCATTGCTAACGTCTGACAAAACCTGCAGACATGCCATCTGGGGCGGTAAGTAGGCATTCCGGGGGAGTAAACAGTTGGGGATGATGAAAGACCGGTGAATCTAACTACTCTGGCACTTGGCCATACAGTACTGCAGAAAGAATGGCTTGTCATGTTGGATTTTTCCAAAATGTTGGCAAACGGCCCTGTGAGCTTTGAGGATTCCTGAGTGTTTGGTATGGGACGAGTAATTAAGGAATCCGAACCCTAGTTTGGTTGAATTTCGGGGACGAAATTCTTTAAAGGGTGTAATAATGTAACACCCGGTGCTTTTAGCATGGCGCATGCTAAAAGATGCGCCATGGCCTGACCAATGAAGTCTTCAAGTCATTAACCTACATGGTCTCGTGAAAAACCTAAGTTTAAAGGAGAATCGACTATAGCTTATACAACTAGTATCACACATGAGGTGTGGGGATTAGGTTTCCAAGTTGCTAGAGGTCTCCTTTATATAGCTTTCAAATCACGGTTTGCAATCTAAGTTACCTTGGTAACAAAGAATTCAATATTCACCGTTAGATGAAAACCTGATTAGATTCAAGCTAATATCTTTCAATTGTTAGATCGAACTTAGCTTGTTACACACAAATGAAATGTACCTTCATTTAGGTTTATGTAACACCACCTAAACGTGTACACCATGTTGGCTCAACAATAGTTACCCAAGGTTAGCCATATGAACACTCTCATATCAACCTTATTCATCTTAACCATAACTAGTTCAAATGACTCAAATGAAACTAGTTAAAGAGTTGTTCAATTGCTATATTATCATAGAAGTATACAAGAACACAATTGAAGCAAAATCGGTTTGATTCACTCGAATCAATCATGAACATTATAGCCACGGTTTGCAAAGAATGCATTCCTTAATATATAAATGTATTAGTTCATGTACACAACCGATTTTAGAACTTTAACCTTTAAGTACGCGAACGTGTACGCATACTTGAAATACCCGGATTGAAATTGGGTTTCGTCAGTACGCGAACGTGTACGCATACCACCAATCCCAGCAGAAAATCTCGGACATGAACCTTATGCTAGTACGCATACTTAGGTCCCGGACTTCTCAAACCAACATGTACCCATACGGATACGCATACTATGGTTCCCGAAAATGGACAACATATGTGCAAGAGTACACAACATGTCATAATCCAATAATGGTTAAGTGTTCTAAACTCTTATTTCAGTCATTGAAACTTTCTTAGAGGATGATAATAGCCGTTTTCACACACTATTAGCATCAAAGCAATTTTCAAGTTATTGAAATAATCATAAGGAAACATTCCAAGTCTACATCAAATGATTGTATCACACAAACCATGTAAGATGTTACTCGGCAATTTTCACATGATCATCTTTTGACTTTCGTCAAGAGTAAAAGATGAACTTGGTCGAAACGAAAGCTTGCCAACACATATTCCGAGTATATGTAAGCGAGTTAAACTCAGCTCGAAATAAAAAATGTGTATAATTAATAGAAAACTATATCGTAACACGACTTATGTCTCAATATAGGAGATAGAGTAGAAATAGACTTTCCAAGTGATAGATGAGTTTTAGTCTCCACATACCTTTTTGTTGATGAAGTTCCACAAGCTCCCCTTAGTAGTTCTTCGTCTTCAATGATGAACGTCGTGAAGTCTAATGCGTAACTACACGATCTATCATAGTCCGAGACATCTATAAGTAGACTAGAAATCAAGACTTATAGTTTTGATCACTAAAATTGACAAACAAGCTTGAGATAACAACGCTTGCGGGTTCGACCATGCAGTGCTCTAACAATCCCCCCCTTTGTCAATTTTAGTGACAAAACTATCAATACATATGGATACAAAATAAATAAACTTTGTAGCTTCTCATCCAAATGCTTGATCTCCTTGATTCTTCAACATTACTCGAAATCTTCATCACTTTCAAGTACTCCAATGATTCCAAATGTGTTCAACTCAGCATCATAGTTGTTGAAGATCCGTAACTATAACAATGATAAATCAGTTGCTCTCAATCATTGTTATATAGTGTCATAGTATCATTATACAACATCAAAGTCCAATTGTATTACTCCCCCTGAGTCAATACTTCATCTCATAATGAAAACCACTCCCCCTTACATAATGATCCGTAAACCATATGTATTTGTAGTGTGAACTACACATTAATTCTCCCCCTTTTTGTCAATAATAATTGGAAAAGGTACGAAAATTAGTGGGATCCTCATGAAATTTCCATGGAGATACTTCATGACCAAAAGAGAACAACAGACCAACTTGTTTAGATGCCATCATATAGCCTAAGCTAAATGCATTCTGTTAGAGCATAGCTTGGTTGAACCCACCAAGCGTTGGCATGTCAACTTTGGTTGTCATATTTTAGTGAACCAAAACTCATTTAAAAAGTCGCTTGATTATGTACTAGAGTCAACTTCGTATAGGTTAGCTTGAAAGTATTAGGATATGAGAAATTACAAGTATTGCGAAGACTTGAAGAAGCGAAGAAGTATGGAGCTACAAAGACAACATCATCCTTCCACTTGAGGTTACTGATATTTGACTTGAACTGTTTCATTCCCTAACGTATCTTTCAAGTCGTGCATATTGAAAACATAACTGCGAAGCATGAAAGATTACACTCTAGTTAGACATAGTATTAAGGAATACAATACGAAGTATAACGCTTATCATTTGTACTTCGTATATAAGACATAGACATAATCGTTTGAATGCTATTGTGATTATGTATGGGTATGAGGTGAAGATTTCATCCTAGGAAACAATGTTTTACATTAGTTTAAAGGAATTAAATTCATGAACTTGTTTCGTGATTCGAAAGGGAAATCGCTAGGCTTATTGGTATTGTTATTCATTGCATATCTTTTGAACTACCAATATGTGTGATTGGTATAACCGCTCATGACTTGTTTATGTTCTTGGTAAAACTATTCACAAGGCCTGACTTTTGTATTGGTATAACTTTTATTAGTGAAACCGATCTTAAGTAATCACCTGAGATGGTATGATCGATTTAGTGTTATTGGTATAACCAACTCTAGGCAAAGGGGAACCAATCCTATGAAGAGGTGCAACCGATCACAAGAGGGAATCGATCCTTATAAGAGGTGCAACACGTTTTTAGTAGATGGGGGAACCGATCCTATGAAAATGTACAGTAACGCTTATCTTTTATTTTTCAAAGATATTCCTTAATAGCTAAAGGAAAATCCCAGATCGAAAAATAAGTTGAAAATATTTTAATTAAGGTTTTTAATTTTATTTTTGGAAAATGAAAATTGGTAATGTGCATTTACTAATTGGAGATTTTCTAAGAGATTTTCAGTCAATGTTTGGACAAAGAATTTCCAGGAATTATGGAAACCAAATCTTGAATATATTGCATATCTTTAGAATATTTTCGGTTTTGGAAATTCCTTGGTGTCCAAACTTCCTTGGTCTATAAATACCAAAGTTTGCATTTCTAGCAAACTAATCCTCTGAGCCAGCAAAACTACCTAGTTGTGTTGTTACTGGTGGAGCAGCCTATTCGGAGAGGAAAGTAACCTAATTAGGCGAAATCTCTTACGACCGCTCAAATTAAAGACTTCTTTGGGATTGAGAAGATCTATTAGTATCGTTGGTGGGAAACTAGATAATTGCGGTTTATTATTAGTTTTCGATTGATTTGATTGACTAACGGTTGTTGAACTTTGATTGCACCTAGTTTGTTTATGCTTGAGAATCTTCTCTCCTGATATAAGATTCACTCAAACTATATCGAAGTTTCGACGGGGATCTTTAGATTGTTTATAGATCTAAAGACGTCTTGTGATAATCCATTGTCAACAGACTCCGTTCTATGCGTGATTGTTCACAAGAGATTCAAGTTGATTGTGTGCAGGTATTTATTGAAGATCTAAGAAGATTTGAAGACAAAGAAGACTTTGAATATTTCTGATTTGGGTTTATAATCTTTGGTGTGCACAATACTTGTTTCGGTTAAAGAGGATCCAACTATAATTAGTTTATCCTTGTGGTATATTGGATTGATTAGTTGAGTATATCGGCATCAATACATTTCTTTGTGATTCAAGGTATTGATTGCAAAATCTAGACGATTATTTCGGTAATTGTTAGTGGATAGATCTAAGGACCCGACAAAGGAGTTTATTGAGATAAACGGAAGAGCCTTTTGTAGAACTCACATTACTTGGTTGAAAAGAGTTGCTACCAAACAGATTTGTTGTTCCTTTACTGTTTGGAATACGAACCAAAGGAATTGTTCCAAGTACGTGACTTATTTATAAGTTGGAGGCATGGGAATACAGACGGAACTAGGTGAACTATAGGTTTAGTTGCTTGGTCTCAACTATACGAAGTTGGTTTTATTTTGTATAGCGGCTTAATCACGAGAGTATTCATTCGGACAAGGTCCCGGGGTTTTTTCGCATTTGCGGTTTCCTCGTTAACAAAATCTTCTTTGTGTCTTTTACTTTTCTATTTCCGCAATTATAATTGTTTTTATTATAATTAGAAGTAAAATACACAAACGTTAATTCCTATTTACTTGATAGTAATCCTATTGTGTTTGGTTAAGTCCGAACCTCTTATCAGGTAAACATACTTCGTTGTTGTATTGTCTCGATATTGTAACCATAGACGATCACACGAAGTGTGAACCGATTAGTTATATTGTCTCGACTCAGTCCATAGACAATCACTTTCGGATAAAGGACTTATAAGTGGAAAAGTTTTAGATTTGAGGTATATTTGGGTACCCTCGTCTTTTCAATTGGTGTCAGAGCAGGCAAACACGAAAAAAATCTAACAATATGTGTTTGATGCGATCCAACCTGTAATACATGAGTCAAAGTAAAGCTAAGCGAGAGTGGAAACTAAAGAAAGATTTAGTCAACGTATCACAAGACATTGGAAGTTTTGATTTTAAGAAATGTTTAAAAGGGCCTTCTTCATCAAGTTCTACTTGCTCTTCTGAGAATAAGTCTGAAGATTCTCTAGAGGAGACTAAGTTAAGCCCTGCATTCGCAATCAATGATTCAGACTCTGAAAAATCTCTTTTTGATGACGAGAATTTTTTGAGTTCTATGCTTGAGATTTCTGATGAAAGATCAAGTGTAAAAACATCTGAACTAAAGGAATTGAGCAAACAATTTCTTATTTGTTCTAATGATCTTGTTTCAGCACTTGAAAGAGAACGAGATTTAACTTTAAAGTTTGAAAATCTCGAAGAAGAGCATAACTTGTTGAAAGAAAAATTCTCACAACAAATACAGAGTCTTAAAGACAAAGTATGTAATAGTCTCTCTCAAGCAGAGAAAGATCGTAATGCGGCTCTTGAAAAAGTACATTTGTTGGAAGAGAAACTTGCTGAATCTGATGCAAGGATTAACTCTCAACAAAAGAACTTTGAAGAGAAAAAAGGAGAATATCTCATAGGAGAAAAACGCCTTGAGGCTGATCTAGCTAGTGCTCTTGATAAAATCAAGACGATGGAAGAAGAAAATTTGGACCTTAAGAAGTTCAATGTCAGCTCAAACAATTTAACCTCAATGTTAGAAGCAAGTAGAAATCATCGTGATACACGAGGATTGGGCTATAAAGGAATAGATGCTTCACGTATTAGCAAAGAGGTAAAATTTGTTAAAGCTACAAATTCTTCTAAACCAGAGGTTTCCATTGATGTAAAAAATGCTCGTAAAGAAGGAAAACCAGTCAAGCCTAAGAATCGGGTTCAACCATACTCTTCAAGAACGACAATCAAAGAGATCATTTCTGCTAATGTCATGAAAGCAACAAAGTTGAACAAAGATAAGAAGAAGAAAAAGAAGAAAAATCGTTGAGCTCCAATGCAAGAGGATCCACAAAAAGGTAACATAAAAACTCAGACTTCGTATGTTACTAAGCATTGTTGTTATTGTGGTAATAAAGGGCATGTGGAATGGGGATGCAATATTCGTAATATAAAAGATACACTTTCTTTTGTATCAAACGAATTGGCTAAGATTGCTCCCCAAAGGAACTCAGATCGATATTGTCCAAAGTTTAGGCAAAAGAATTATTATAATAATAGTTCAAATCGCTCAACAAGGTCATCTTATAAAAGACCCGAATATATAAAGAGAGATGACATTGTAAATGCTAAGACAAGATCTGATGTTCCAAATTGGAGAAAAGTTGTTTCGCAAAGTATTCAAAAGGACAATCGTCCTAATGGTATGAAGGAGAAAGCTGCTCCTGTGAAACCCTCCTCTAAATGGGTCCCAAAATCCTCCATAGCCAAAAAGGGACCAAAAGTTAGTCACAAGAATGACTCTCAGTTTTTAATTGTTTGTAGGATCAGAATATCGCAATACCAACGCCCTTGCGAAATCCATAAACAACACATTGCGAAGATATCACAGACGAGTAATATAAATGACGCAACGGATGACGACAGCCAGAACACAAGAAAGACGTGAAGACCTAGCGAGAATTAGGAGTGTTGCGAGGTTTTACATTTGCACACTTGCGAGAATGTCGCAAGTCAGGTCCGAAAATAAGGGATAACTTAGCTGTCATCCATTATGTAATATCCTATATAAAGAGCCGAATAGGCTTATGAAAGGGGGGGATCTTTTTAGAGAGTGGAGAGAAATTTTAGAGGAGAGAGAAAGTTTAGAGTTGTAATAACATTCTTGATTTCACTTCCTTCTTGTAAAATTTCTAACTCAATTAATAAAAAGATTGATTATTGATCTTAAATATGTGTTAGATATTATGAATTCCTGTGAGGTGTGTATTGTAGGATTTCCTGCAATTACATATGGCGCTAGAAACATGGACTGATTGAAGATTGATATTGTGATTTGAAAGAATTTGGAGTAATAGGGAAGGAATTTCATATAATTTTCAACAATTCATTAAGATTGAAAAATGGCTAGAAGAAGACATGCATCAAAACAACCAACAACTGTTAGAAGGAGTAGGAGACTTGCTGGAGAAAGGAGAGATGAGATGGGAGAATCTTCAAGAATGAATACAAGGAACAACAGAGAAAATCAAGTTCAACCACCAATTCAACGTACACCACCAATACAAAATAGAACTATGGATTATGACAGAGTGAGTGTACATACTTGGCGATCAGATTCCGTAGATGAAATGGGAGAAGAGCAGCAATTAGGAGACAATGGGCAAGAGGAGAGAGATCAGGAAATAATTGGAGGAATAATTCATGGAAATGAAGAGATTGCAGCATTAGAGACATTGAGGCAAACAATACATGAAGAAAGGCGGTTAGAAGCAGAAGAACGTGCGAATTTGATAAGGCAAAATCATGAATTGAGGATGGAAAACATAAGGTTAGAAAATAGGAGGTCAAGAAGCACTACAAGATCACGTTCAAGATCAGTTAGAGAAGAAATAAGACAAAATTTGCCTATAGAAAATGCTAATGAAGAAATTCGAGAGGGAATACAAAATCCAGGCGAATAACGTCGTGAAGGGAGATAAGTATTGGAAGATCGTTATATTCAACGTGCTGATATTCTTCAAAACGAACAGAATGATGGAATTCAAGGAAATAGACGCCGCCAGGGGCGAAATAATCAAGATGGCGAAGAAAATCAGGAAGGAGGAAGGAGAATTCTACATGAGAGAGAAATACAAAGAAATGAACGAGCAATTGAGGATGAAATTGAAAGACACTATGCTGAACAAACACATTTAGCTCGCGAGAGAGAAAGACTAAGAGCAGAAATGGAAGAACAAGAACTACAAGAAGCAATTCGACAGAATAACCATGCGTGAGCGAAACCCCAATAATGCTAATATCAATGAAGAATATGATAGAATACAAAGGAGAACTGAAAGGCGGCGAAGAGGAGAAAATGAAAGACGTGACGATGTGCGAATTAATGAAAGAATTGAAAGAGAAGATCGCAGAGAAATACGAGAGGAAAGTGATGAACAAGAAAGTCAAAACAGAGATGAACGTAGGAGAAGAGAGGCGGAGTTGAAAAGACCAATGGATCCAAATTCTAGTATAAATGAACAAATTTTGAGAGAGTTAGCGGAAATGAGAGGAATGATAAATAATAACAAAGGAGGAGGTAAGAGACAATTGGATGAAGCCATAGAGGAAGCTGCGAAAACTCCATTCACACAAGAAGTACAATTAGGAGGAATACCCCCAAAATCCAATTTACCTGCGTTAACCAACATTTTTGATGGAACAACTTGTGCAGTTCAACACATCAAAGCTTATGTGAGATGTATGTTACAATGGGAGAACCATGATGCAATATTATGCAAATATTTCGCATCAAGTTTAACAGGAGAGGCGCTAAAATGGTTTGAAGGTTTGCCAAAGAATACTATAACATCTTTCAACCACTTGCAAGCTATATTTTTAGGAGCATATATAAGTAACAATTCCTCGCGACCTGGCATTGAAGATGTATTTGGGCTGAAGCAAAGGGTTGGAGAAAGTTTGAAGCACCTAACTGTGAGATGGAAGACAATGTGTAGTGATATGGCTGGTCATGTGGATGAAAGATATCTCATTCTGTCATTCATCAATGCCATGTTTGCAACCAATCTGTTATACATTCATATTTTCAGAATAAAAAATATAATCACAATGACTGAGTTGCGAGAACTACAGGAGGAGTATATTGGTCTTGAGGAAAAGAAAAATGAGATGGAATCATACCCCATTGCGAACACAAGTTCAAGAGCAGCGAATGCAAGCTTATTACCCAAGTTAATAAATACAGTGGCGAGCACCTCGCAAGGGAAACAAGAGAGGGTAATGGGAGATGGACAGCAAAAGCTAGTAGCTATGGGGAGCCGTGATCAAGAAGAATTTGAGAGAGAGAGAAACTTCTATAGCCGTGGTGGAAATAACAAAATCCAAAGACTCGATCAGCCACAAGAAACGTATGGGGGTCATCAGCCACAAGAAACGTATGGAGGTCATCTGCTGCAAGGAACTTATGGAGGTCAGAGGCAAAATTTTCATAGAGGACAACGAAATCCAAAGATAATATGGGAAGAAATCAAAATGCCACCTTTGAATGCTAGTGTGGAGAAGATATGGGAAGTTATAATCCTAATGGAAAACATACCTGCACCATGGAACATGGGGAGTGAACCACCTCCAAGCTACAAGAGTAATGAATTTTGCTCTTATCATCATTTCCATGGACATACAACGAATGACTGCAGAAATATAAAGAGAATCATTCTCAGAATGATAGATCAGGGAAAATTAAATCACTTTCTGGTAGGACAAACGCAAACTCAAGCATTACCACCTCCTCCAGATATTCGCAAGCCAAAATAAAGAGAAACATTTGTGATTGAAGTTGGCGCAAAGGCAAAGAATCTGTTTTGTAACTCCATCATACACTCATACAAGACGATTGAATATTTTCACGATAACACTCTCAGTAGGGTTTTCGCAAGAGATGCCGATTGGTAGGCCTCGAAAGTGTATGTAAATGATGGCCTACGTGTAATACCGCAAGTGCACGGCGTCTATTGGAGACGCGGCAAGTACGGGTCGATCCCACAAGGACTAGGGTGTGCTTTGTGTGTGATCTAAGGCTTCTTCAACTGCATTCAAGTAAGTAACAAGTGACAACAGGGGGTTTTGCCGATACGGCTGAAGTAGTGAAATGAATTGCAAACAGAGATATAAATGGATGCTAGGGTCTTTGATTTCCACCACTAACCTATATTATGTTTTCAACTCATGACATTGTTCTTATTCTTATGCTAGATAAAGGCGAGTTGTCAAGTCTGCCTTAAACCTAAAGTGTTTCTCCGCTTGACAGATTAATCACAACTAAAGTGTATTTCCAAAGTATTACTTGTCTGATTAAAGTACAAATAATCGAGGATCATAACAATTTCATTAGGCTTGGGTTGCGGCATAAATAACACGAGTGAATCAAACTACAAGTGCATCCATGGCATTGGCATGCCTTGTGAGAGCAAAGTGTTATCACACTGAGATTAATTCCATCTAGAAAATATTCAATCATTCAAGAACAATACATGAGCATGAAAAACACAGTTGCAAGTTAGGGTTTCATCTCAAACCCTAGCAACTAAATTAAAACATGAAAAACAGAAATTAAACCTAATTGACTGCACTGGCTAATCCAGGCATAAAAAAACTAACACACCCAACTCAGTTGTATTTATACATGCAAAATCAACCAAACCCTAATTCATTATAAAATAGAAATTAATTGAAACCCATACCCTGAATCGCCCTCTCCTCTGTCAATTTGGCTCTGAGAACGCCATGCATCGACTGAGTTGATGTATGAGAAACCCTAGTCCCTAATTATCTTTAATTTAGCTTCTAGGGTTGATAGAAGCTATAAGAAAGATAACTAGACCTAGAGAGGGAGCTGAGGTGGTTGATGGTGCGGTTGTTGTGGTGAAAGAAGATGGGGATGGTGATGATAGAGACAGGAGATGGAGAGGGAGGTATGGAGATGCAGAGCAGAGCTCTGTCTGTCGGGGTGAGGGAGGAGAAGAGGAAATAGAAAATGAAGTTGGGATTAGGGTTTGTCGATGGGGGTATAGGGTGTAGGGAGATTTCGTTGTTGAGCGGGTGCATCGAAGATTGATGGAGAAGGCCTCAGCGAGCGTAGGATGAAGCTGGTGCGATCTGAACGGCTCAGGGAGGTAAGCGGTTTTGGCTTGATCTAGTGTTGCACGGGAGCAGCGATCTATGATGCACGTGGAGGCAGCGACCATTGGATGTGGAAGATAGAGATCTCAACGGCTTGGAGTGTACGGGCTCGGATCCGGGTCATGGGTAGCTCTAGCCCAAGTCTTCCTTGTTGGGTTGCAACTGATTTGCGCGCGGGCTTTGGCTATCCGCTCCATAGATGTTTGACTTCAATTCTTCGCTCTTTTGGCTCCTCAATTTCTCCGGACTTTATTTATTACCTAAAAACACAAAATTAATTAATACAAATATTTATTCTTGAAAACAAAGAAAACACAGAATCTGGGATAATATCTGATTTCTAAGCGCAAAAGATGAGTAAAATGCCAATAAAAAGGTGTATAAATATGCACTATTTGGCACTCATCACCGATGATAGAGAAACAATGAACATTGTGAAGACATCACCACTGGAAGAATGGCAAAAGCAGATTATCTCTTTTACCGCAGAAGAAGTACCTGAGGGTGGAGAAATGCATGACAACCCATTCGTGGTAAGATTGGAGATCAACCCAAAACCTAGCGAGGATAAAGATGATGAAGCTGAGAATTCTTGGGCAATCAACAGAATTTTGATTGATACGGGGAGTTCCGTGAACATTCTTTTTTATCATACTTATAAAACTATGGGAGGGAAAGATGAAGATCTAATACCTTCAACGTACAAAATCTATGGTTTTAATGGTACTGCAAATAAGCCAAAATGAGAAGTTAATATGCGAATTCCACTGAAAGGATTATCTTATGAAATTTTATTCTGTGTAGTTGATGTGGAATCACCATACAACGCGCTGATCGGACGACCATAGTTACATGAGATCTTAGGTGTGGCATCGACTTTCCATCAATGTATCAAATTCCCTCATCCCACTGGTGTTGGCATTATAAAGGGAGATTGGGTTGAAGGAAAGAAGTGTTATGAAGTTGATATAGAATCCTGTGAAGAAAGAGCTGCGAAGAAGAAGAATTGGAAACACAACATCAAAGAAAAACATAGAGGTGAAAGATT
Source organism: Papaver armeniacum (assembly GCA_023531295.1). Lineage (NCBI taxonomy): Eukaryota > Viridiplantae > Streptophyta > Magnoliopsida > Ranunculales > Papaveraceae > Papaver > Papaver armeniacum. The sequence goes on from JAJJWW010002199.1 coordinate 90,398, forward strand.
AATGGTAGATGTAATAGAGCAAAGAGAGGAAGAAATGCTGCGAAACCAAAAAATGATGAAGATAGGAAGTGGCGAAGGCTTCGCAACAGACAAGAAAATGACAGGAAAATTCAAAAATGCAGAGGCAGAAAGTAGCAGAAGTAAGAGACTTAAAGAATAAATATAGTTGTTGATTGTCAGAGAAAAAATGGGGAAGAAGACGAGAAATGTAAGTTGGGTTTTAAAATAATAATAATAATAATAGTAATAATAATTTCTTTCTTATGAATAGCAGAGATGAGATTACGAAAGGAAGTTGATATGCATAAGAAGGGAATATATTATGAAATATAAAGATACGATTGCGAATTTACAAAAGAATTTACATGCAAAAGAATCAACAAATTAATCAGACAGAGGCAAACCAACTATGGCGTACACCCTAGTTCGCGAAATCAAAATTTCGTAAGAGGCAAATGTAAGACCTAAAGTGCGTCATAGAAGGGGGTACCTATTGCATGGCTCAGGGAAAAGGTTACACCTCCCCTGGAACCTGAGTCATGGAGAATTGGGGTTAATAAAGCCCATTCAGGGGAGATACTTTGGATTTTCAATCTAAGCTTATGACTTAGATTGGACGACTGAGGGTCTCTTCTAAGGAGTCAGCATTTGACCAAGGCGCCGAGGTACACGGTTGAGCCAAGAGTGCCTGGGGCATTTGAAGTGTCTCGGCCATTCTTGGCAAGTCTCGGCATATGCTGCACTCGGCCCGAAGAAAACTCCACTTAGGGTGCGGTCTCGTAACCATAAGCCCTATATGCAAAAGGGATAAGAGGCTGCGAAAACAACTGGTTGTTGTTAAGACCGGATGGGGGGAGCTAGCCTTGTATGGCAGAAGTACGCCTCCTTGAAGGGGCAACCAGGGAGATAATAAGGGCGGCACCCTCCATTAGGGAGCTGATAAGTGTCTTAAGACGCAAATATCATGGGGCTTTATTTTCGCAAGAAAATTTAGGCTTGTCATATTTGTGCGACAATCCTGAAGAGGCAATAATACAAAAAATAAAGATAAGACGAGATCAATGGGTCAATACATGAAAATGTAAGGACGTCCTGCGATTTCGTCGCAAGACGGCAATGTCATGGGGCTTTATTTTCGCAAAGATTTTTAGGCATGTCATATTGTCGCAACAAAACTATCATGTAGAGGCAACAATACTAAAGAAATGATAAGGCAAGATCAAGGGGTCATTACATGAAAGTGTAAAGACGTCCTGCGATTTTGTCGCAATGACAAGAGGTGGCACAGTAAGACCTTTAACTAAGAAGGAAAAATAAGACCACATAAGAGAAAAAAAAGAAAAAAAAAAAAAAAGAAATCTTGGAAGAAACCAAGATTTCTTACTTGCGAAAATTCAACAGCAACAGTTGCGAGATTGAGGCATGAACCTAACTTGCTTAATCTTTCATTTGAACACAAATAACAGAGGCAAGTATGGGAATGTATAGAATAAAAACATGTTATTTGTCTTCATATGATAGATTTACGCGCTCATAAAATGAAAGATTGATAATATATTGATTAACTGTATTGCAAAAAAGAATTGTTCTTTTAACATGTGCAGAAAGGAACAACAAAGGTAGAGCTAATATTTGAAGATCCAAGAATTTTGCAACAAAAGATTACAAAAATAAAAAATTAAAAGAAGGAATATATAGATATTACAAAAAGAGAAAGAAGAAAAAAGAATTATTTCTTGTTCGATTCTTCCTCTTCATTTTCTTCGTCTTCATCAGACTCTTATATCTCTTCATCTTCATCTGCTTCCTCTTCTTCGCTAGCATCACTGTCAGAGATATCCAAAGAAGGCACATTCTCAGGGATTTCGTCAAGGAGACAAGGGTATGAAGAATGGGGAATGCTATTGTCATCACAGACTGTCTTAATAGTCTGATTACGGAAGAGAACAACGTCATTTTTGAAATTCGCTACAGTAATTTGTAGTTGCTTCTTCAATTTGGAATATTTGTCATTTCGAAGAGACAAATCCTTTGCGAGCTGTTCTTTCTCAGATTCAAGTTCTTCAATTCTTTTGCGAAATCTCTGCTCAGCCTCTGCAAACATATGACAATGAATTAGTAACTTAATGGCAGTTTCATAAAAAATAAACAGTAAAATAAAAAAGAATAATTAACAACCTTCTTTATCAGAAATCATATCCCTAATCAAGGCCGTATGCTCAGCTTGAAGGCTAACGTTAACACCTAAATTATTTCCGGCGTCATCTAGAACCTTCGCAGCCCAAGCGAATTCATCGTCATTGTTTATGAGAAGAAGGGAGCGAATTTGATTCTCTCTTTCGCTAAGTATAGCATTTTGGCGGATGGATTCATCCCGTTCAACTTGAACTTCAAGAAGAGTTTTTTGAAATTTCGCTAATGCTTGGGCACCTTGACTAGCGATGCGATCTTTGTCATCTATAAGATCACTAATCTTCTTCCTTAAAGTATTAATTTTCTCTTTGGAACTTAGATACAGACGTTTAAGTTGGTTGGCTAAACCCAAACTAGATCTATGATCAATTTCTAAGAGGCGAAATCTGGATTGAAGTTCGTTTAGAGGAAGAGATTTAATCTTGTTATTTGAAAAACTATCTAAAGAATCGTTGAGGTGAACAAGAAGAGCATCATTATCCATAGGTTCAGGAAATGAGTGAAGAAGAATGGCTTCATCAGAAAGGTTATAAACGTCTGCGAAAATGATAAGTCAGATAAGGAAAGGTAATGAGAGAACAAAACAAAGGATCAGGGAAGAGTCTCATACCATAAAGTTGTTGATTAGCGCTTTGAAGACTAGATATCTTATTCTTCTGAGTGGAAGAATCAACTTCCAGTTGTTTGGTCTTCTCGCGAAGAATAGAAGTTTCACTTTCAAATTCTTCATTTCTCTTGCGAAGAGCAACAGCTTCAGTTCCCAATTCTCCATTCTTCTTGCGAAGTTGAAGATTCTTCTTTTCAAGAATGCTGCGCCTTTTCTCAAGATCCGAGGCAACAACAAAGGAAGCTCTCCCAGACTACAAAGGAAAGTAAAGAAATTATCAAGATATGATTTAAAATCGAAATTATGAAGAAATAAGGGAATAAAGACGTACCAAGACACCAAGTGCATTTAGGAAGCTGGGAGTCACTGATCTGGAGACCCCATGAAGAGAATCATTACCCTCTAGTAAAGGAGCATCACAGATACTTGCGATAGCTTCGCATGTACTAGAAAGACGATCATCTCCAATTCCTTGCATGGAGTCAGAGAAGATGCTAGACAGTTGCGCCATAGAAGATTCAGTTGGAGGATTCTCCTTTGCGAGAGAGATATCAACATCATCATTATCTTCATCGAGCTTTACTGGATTGAGGACTTGAAGGAGAAGAGGAATGGATCTTTCGTTTTTTAGAAGGTGGGACAGTAGATTTCTCCTTGCGAAGAGAACCTTTACCTTTACCTTTGGTCTTCTTAGGATTTTCTTCCTCTCCAGCGATCTCAGCACCAACCTTCGCACACGAATGAAGATAAGAAACAGAGGCAACAATATTTTTAAAAATAATGAAGAAAAGTATTTCTTGCTTCATCCGTGATCGAACGGAGTGCTGCTATGGTACTCTCCATAGCATTCCTTTTATAACTCCTCCTCAACTTGATAATCTGAAAATTTCGCAAGGTTAGTAGGTATAAAAATGAGAGAAGATTTCAAATTGAGTGAAATTTAGGAAGCATACCTCTTTTGCTTTCTCAGGCCAATTAAATACCCAAGGCTGATAATTGGCGAGATTCGCAGGGAGCACATTTGAACCTGAAATATAAGGTCCATTCAAAAGTAGTGGAAAGACGCACCATTTGTCGTCTTTGGAATGGCGAGGAACATTGTTCTTGCTAGAATGCCAATCGATATCCTGCATAAGTATTTTGTCGCTGGGGATATTTTCTATTCTCTTCAAACGTGCACCCCAGCGAGTTCTATCGTTCTTCATATTTATTATTTCATAGTTTTCAAAGAAACTCTCTACTAAATACTTTTCAGCAAATATCTCTAAGTCCGCAAATTTAGGATCTCTGACTTCATTGGGGTAAAGAGATCCCTTACCAGCACCACGGTTGGTGAACTCAAGCATTAAGCGGATACAATCTCCGCTTAATTGATAGATGGCTCGCGAGAATTTCGCATGAGCAAGAATTTCATAAAACAAGGGAAGATCAGGGTTGTAGAGAGGAATGGGAAGACCAACGAGAATATGACCTAGCGAAATTATGATTTTTTGATCATCACAATGATGATCAGTAAACAGTTTGGCAGAGAGAATGGATTTAGATTCTTGATTGGGAATAGTGGATAATGTGAAACCTCTCTCTAGCAAATCTTTTTGAACGTCTTCCAAAAGATGTTCATATCTACGACCAACTGGAGGCATCTTTCAGAGTATGGGAATGAAGAGAAGATGAAAGATCAAAAGAAGTAAAAAGAAGAAGATTTACAGTAGCAGGAGCGGAAATTACAGAGAGATGAAGAAGAGAAATTGCAGAGAAAACAAGAAAGAGAGTAAAAAAAAAAAAAAAAAGAGAGAGGAGTAAGAAAAATATATATAGAGAGAAGGATTCTCGAAAAGGCAAACACATTTAATGCGAAGAGTAGACATGAACGGTTGAGAAAGGACGGTTGAAAAAGACGTGTCAAGAAATGAATGGGAAAAGGGATACGTGTAATAAATTTTGTATAAAAGTACGGAGTCATGTCAAAACAGATGAGAATGAACAGTTGCGGCATTTTGAATAGATTAGTTCTCATGACTTTCTCTCCTTCGCAGAGAAGACATGAGAAGAGGCAAGATGTAGGATCAGAATATCGCAACACCAACGCCCTTGTGAAATCCATAAACGACACATTGCGAAGATATCGCAGACGAGTAATATAAATGACGCAACGGATGACGACAGCCAGAACACGAGAAAGACGTGAAGACCTAGCGAGATTTAGGAGAGTTGCGAGGTTTTACATTTGTACACTTGCGAGAATGTCGCAAGTCAGATCCGAAAATAAGGGATAACTTAGTTGTCATCCATTATGTAATGTCCTATATAAAGAGCCGAATAGGCTTATGAAAGGGGGGGGATCTTTTTAGAGAGTGGAGAGAAATTTTAGAGGGGAGAGAAAGTTTAGAGTTGTAATAACATTCTTGATTTCACTTCCTTCTTGTAAAATTTCTAACTCAATTAATAAAAAGATTGATTATTGATCTTAAATATGTGTTAGATATTATAAATTCATGTGAGGTGTGTATTGTAGGATTTCCTGCAATTACATTGTTGATGACAATAATTACATGAGTTTTCTTGAAAGACTAAAGAAAGACATCATGTCTGAATTCTCTTGTACTAGTGGACGTTGTGATAATGACACTCTTCATCACAAGTCAAATAAGAAAAACAAGAGATGGAACAAGAGAAAACAAACCAAGCAAGAGGTCAAGAATGATGATTCGGTTTTAGTCACTCGTGACGAACAAGACAAGGATCAACTCAACACAACCTAGTTGTGTTGGAATGTGCATGCTCACCTTTGTGCTCAATCTTATGGAAGGTGAGGAAGCACGTAAAACTGATCACATGATATCTCGGTTATTATATGACTAATTAACATCTTTAGGGAGATTTCTTTTCTTCTATTCTCATACTCTCTATATATACATTTGAACTTTTGATAGAAACGGTAATTTGAACTTTATGGTGTTGATATATATTGATCATATATGTGTAGCTCTTGTTTATACGGTTAAAATGAGTCAAAAATCAATGAATTCGGACATCGTATGCAAAAGTTATGCCAAAAACAGTTTAGTATTGTGATCCTTCACTAGTTACATATGGTAATCGATCCTAGTGAGAGGTGCAATACGAAGGAGTGTAAAACTGTTTTGCCTATAACTTCTTCGTCCGAACTCGGAATGACCTCATTCTTTTTACGTTGGTTTCATAATTCAATTCCCTACAAGATTGAGGTAATGGCAATACTTGATTCTTTGTTTAATATTTTTGGTGTATTGCATTTGGATTTATGAGATGTCTGATTTCGGTTTTCATAACCTTAATATTTGATCTCATATGATGTGAACCCTTATGGGTTGGGTGACTTTTTGGTTTAGCAGGATTAAGTTCTAGCCCATGTTGGTAGGCTTTATCAAAGGATCATGAGGGGTTCTGATTGAAACAATATTTGAAAAAGTCACAATATGTTGAATCGTTTGGTTTAGCATAAAAGCATATGTGTTTCGTGGTTTCAACTTTTGCTTGCAATAGTTACAACCGGTTTTTCAACCTTTCTCTGGTAAAGGTTGGTTGTTGTTATTCTTTTTTTTTTTGCATAAGGATGACAACACAATGATATTTCGATATAAATTCTCCCTGGAAGAAGATGCAAACATATTGGAGAAGAGGATGCGAAATTTGAGGTAACGACTTTGTTAGTTAATCGTTTTCCGGTTTAAGAAAATCCTAAGTTTGTTGCGTATATTTATTGCTTTTGCTTAACAAAATTTCGGTACAATTTATGTTTTACTCCATTATTTGTGTATGGATGTGTATGTGATTCAACTGTTTCCTGTTAAGAAAAACTATTGTTATCTTCCTTTATTGTTTGGTATCAATCGTTTAGGCTTACAAAATTTCGGTGCAATTGCGGTGCTTTAATGTCTATGTTGTTTCAATTGCTTCCGGTTGAGGTGAATAATTATGCAAGTTGATTTATTTGGTTTGTATGAATTTTTTATGGCTTAACGAAAGAAAAGGTTTACGGGATGAATTTTTTAGTCCAATTCAATTCCGGATAAGAGAAACTAAGTTAATTCTGATCTTAGTTAGACTTATCAAAGTGGAGGTTTCGGTTATTCAAGTTTAATCTAATGCCTTAACAAGAAATGCTAGTTAACTAACCTAGTACTTGTCTTGTTTAAAAGTTAAAGGTCTAAGTTATATGGATAATTAGAACCTGATGAGAAAAATATAGTTATCTTATATTTTGGTCTTATCGAACAAGCGATTGTATGTGTACGATCGGCTTAACAAAGGAACTAAGGTGCTTAGTTGATTTTTGGTTTGCTAAACTATTAGGGAAAATTTCTTCGGGCAATTGTTTCCTTTGTAACATATCAAAACAAAATTACTTTGTAGTTTCGGTTTTGATATTGGTTATCAAAAATTGTGTGTGGAACCCTCGTGCTTAACTCTTATAGGTTTGCAAGTCTATTTTGAGATTTGTAAGATCCTTTCGGTTTGTCCTTTATTTGCTCGTACCTTTGTCATTTTTTGACAAAAAGGGGGAGAAATATATGGAGTGAACAAGTGATACTGGTATTGATTTATATTGATTGGTATCACTAATGGAAAGGACATTGGTGCTTAAACGTTTATCTAACGAAAGAGTAAATCATAGACTAAGGGGGAGTAGCATATCATATGATACTTGTAGTTATATGGACTACAAAGGAATAACAAAGACGTGCGGATTGCTAAAATCTACCTATCTTACCTTTAGGGGGGGTATTAGCTTTATTATTATAATGTCAACATCGGCATTTATGGATTGAATGTATATAAGTTATTGTGTTGTTGAATTTGGGAATCAAGCGTAGGTGTAATGAATTCTTGTAATTTGTTTATCCATATGATGTAAGAGTTTTGTCACTAAAATTGACAAAGGGGGAGATTGTTAGAGCATAGCTCGGTTGAACCCACCAAGCATTGGTATGTCAAGTTTGGTTGTCATATTTTAGTGAACCAAAACTCATTTAAAGAGTCGCTTGATTATGAAATAGAGTCAACTTCGTATAGGTTAGCTTGAAAGTATTAGGATATGAGACATTACAAGTACTGCGAAGACTTGAAGAAGTGAAGAAGTAAGAAGCTACAAAGAAAACATCATCCTTTCACTTGAGGTTACTGATATTTAACTTGAACTGTTTCATTCCCTAACGTATCTTTCAAGTCGTGCATATTGAAAACATAACTGAGAAGCATGAATGATTACACTCTGGTTAGACAAAGTATTAAGGAATACAATACGAAGTATAACACTTATCTTTTGAACTTCGTATATAAGACATCGACATAATCGTTTGAATGCTATTGTGATTATGTATGGGTATGAGGTGAAGATTTCATCCTAGAAACAATGTTTTACATTAGTTTAAAGGAAGTAAATTCATGAATTTGTTTCGTGAATCGAAAGGGAAATCGCTAGGCTTATTGGTATTGTTATTCATTGCATATCTTTTGAACTACCAATATGTGTGATTAGTATAACCACTCATGACTTGTTTATATTCTTGGTAAAACTATTCACAAGGTCTGACTTTTGTATTGTAATACTTTTATTAGTGAAACCGATCTTAAGTAATCACCTGAGATGGTATGATCGATTTAGTGTTATTGGTATGACTAACTCTAGGCAAAGGGGAACCGATCCTATGAATAGGTGCAACCGATCACAAGAGGGATTCGATCCTTGTAAGAGGTGCAACGCGTTTTTAGTAGATGGGGGAACCGATCCTATGACCATGTGCAACAAGTTTTTAGGGAAAGGGGAACCGATCATTTGAACATGTGCAGTAACGCTTATCTTTTATTGTTCAAAGATATTCCTTAATAGCTAAAGGAAAATCCCGGATCGAAAAATAAGTTGAGAATCTTTTAATTAAGGTATTTAATTTTATTTTTGGAAAATAAAAATTGGTAATGTGCATTTACTAATTGGAGATTTTCGGTCAATGTTTGGACAAAGCATTTCCAAGAATTATGGAAACCGAATCTGGAATATATTGCATATCTTGAGAATATTTTCGGTTTTGGAAATTCCTTGGTGTCCAAACTTCCTTGGTTTATAAATACCAAAGTTTGCAAATCTAGCAAACAAATCCTCAGAGCCAGCAAAACAACCTAGTTGTGTTGTTACTGGTGGAGCCGCCTATTCGGAGAGGAAAGTAACCTAATTAGGCGAAATCTCTTACGACCGCTCAGTTTAAAGACTTCTTTGGGATTGAGAAGCTCTATTAGTACTGTTGGTGAGAAACTAGATAATTGTGGTTTATTATTAGTTTTTGATTGACTAACGGTTGTTGAACTTTGATTGCACCTAGTTTGTTTATGCTTGAGAATCTTCTCTTCTGATATAAGATTCACTCAATCTAAATCGAAGTTTCGACGGGGATCTTTAGACTGTTTATAGATCTAAAGACGTCTTGTGATAATCCATTATCAACAGACTCCGTTCTATGCGTGATTGATCACAAGAAATTCAAGTTGATTGTGTGCAGGTATTTATTGAAGATCTAAGAAGATTTGAAGACAAAGAAGACTTTGAAGATTTCTGATTTGGGTTCATAATCTTTGGTGTGCACAATACTTGTTTCGGTTAAAGAGGATCCAATTATAATCAGTTTATCCTTGTGGTATACTAGATTGATTAGTTGAGAAGATCGGCATCAATACATTTCTTTGTGATTCAAGGTATTGATTGCAAAATCTAGACGATTACTTCGGTAATTGTTAGTGGATAGATCTAAGGACCCGACAAAGGAGTTTATTGAGATAAACGGAAGATCCTTTTGTCGAACTCACATCACTTGGTTAAAAAGAGTTGCTACCAAACAGATTTGTTGTTCCTTTACTGTTTGGAATACAAACCAAAGGAATTGTTCCAAGTACGTGACTTATTTATAAGTTGGAGGCGTGGGAATACAGACGGAACTAGGTGAACTATAGGTTTAGTTGCTTGGTATCAACTATACGAAGTTGGTTTGATTTTGTATAGCGGCTCAATCCTGAGAGTACTCAATTCTGGACAAGGTCCCGAGGTTTTTCTGCATTTGCGCTTTCCTCGTTAACAAAATCTTGTTATGTCTTTTACTTTTGTATTTCCGCAGTTATAATTGTTTTTATTATAATTAGAAGTAAAATACACAAACGTTAATTCCTATTTACTTGATAGTAATCCTATTGTGTTTGGTTAAGTCTGAACCTCTTATCAAGTAAACATACTTCGTTGTTGTATTGTCTCGATCTCGTATCCATAGACGATCACACGAAGTGTGAACCGATTAGTTGTATTGTCTCGACTCATTCCATAGACAATCACTTTCGTAGAAAGGACTTATAGGTGGAAAAGTTTTAGATTTGAGGTATATTTGGGTACCCTCGTCTTTTCACATTCATCAAGATGTTTATAAAGATACAAGATAACCCCTATAATATTCTACAACCACATTGCCCACAAAGACTTGGCAATTAAGCACAAGTTCAAATAAGAACTCTCCCCCATAAAATGTCATTCCCGAGAGAACAACAAGAGCGACCTTACTTTTACAAGAAAAGAATGATTTCTTTGGAAATTAACAAATCACATAAGAATATGAATTTGTATCCAAAAATCTCAATTGAATTAACCACAAGGAAAATGATCAATTAAATTGGCCATGCTCAACATAAGAGAACTTATGGAGCAACACAATATATACACAAAGATGTGGATCAGGGAAAGACCAATATACTGCGGAACAATCAAAGATTCATTCTATTTTTCATCACTATTTTCACAATGACTTATAATAGACTTAATCTTTGTAAACAAAAGTTCATCCTTTCTTCCGTCAAATAATGACATAAAGGCTTAACTTTTGTAGTCAAAAGTTCATTCTATCTTTTATCAATACTTTCATACTGACATATTTGAACAAGTATGGGACAATCAAGGTTCACGGACGTAAACAACATATCCCATAACAATTTGCAATATATAAAACCATAAAGATTAATACTGCAAAAATCATCTTCCAAATAAACTTTAGAATTTAAATAAATAAATCTAAAAACATTGCAAGATGAAAAACGTTGGCAATAGCTATGTTTACTCACAATAATGGCTATTCCAAACCCTAGTTATCCTTCTTAAAAACAAGAATAAATTCTCATAAGAAATATCTTGAAAAAAACAAAATTACTCTAGAAGCAAAACCACTGAGCACACAGTTGTTGATGGTGGATTTTCATTTAAGGTTAAAATTGTAAAAAAACCAGAAAGTCATGCGCTGACATCTTGTAAAAGATAAAGCCATTAATAGGTGTTGGATACTCCTTCACTTTACTAATTCACCAAGAATGGAGCATGTAGCAACAATCCCATTCTGTGAATACACGAAATTCATCCAGGTTGGAGCATGTAGCAACAATCCCATATACCATGTGAATTTCTAGCATTATTAATTAATGCGCAATTAGCCTTGTATTTCTGTACTCATTATCGCCATGCGGCATGACGATCGAGTGTTACTCTTACAGAGCAAGCTCGAACCTCCAAGCATTATAATGAAACCATGTACGAAATACCCGCATGACAGCCGACTCTCGGTGTGTTATACTAGCCCGATTGAGCCCCTCTCGGTGTGTTATACTAGCCCGATTGAGCATCCGACCGACCGTATCGTCTGGATATGATCGCGATCATCCAACTCCACAAACATGATTGGATGACCCAGATCAATTCCATCACCCCCAAGCGGTATGGAATACCCACTGCCGACCCCGCATGGTCGGCCATTGGACTAGCTTGCCAGAAAACGTTCATACCAAGCATTATGGACGGAAAACCCTAAATTAGGGTTTGCGGCATATTACATGTGTCGCAAAACAATCTCAACCATCCATCTTCGCAGGTATAGATGGAGGGTGTAGATGTAGATTCAAAGGGCCCAGAGCATGTCAACACGATCACCGTGGGCCCGCCTACACACTTGGCCAATCGGTCAAGACCAACCATGTTTGGTCGTGACAAAATCGTCGCCCAAACAAGAGATGACGCACGGCTTTGAAACCCAAAATTAGGGTTTTGAGCATCACGAGCGTCCATCTTCTCCGGCACGAATGGAGGGTCCAAGATTAGATTAAGGTGTCCAGGTCACACCAAAGATGACCACCGTGGACCCATCTATTCCCTAACCCGATCGGCCAAGGCATATCATGCCTGGCTAATTCAAAACGCACGCCCAAACTAGCGTGGTCACACCTCCCAAACCGCAAACTGATCTCGACCACTCAACTTCGCCGGACGATTTGGATGGCTCAGATCACGTTTTCATGGGATATTCAGGTATAGGCGTAAACACTAGCCTATCACCTTCACACCAGGCCAATCGACCAAGACCGACCAAGATTGGTCGTCTTGGAACGTGCGCCTGAAGAGGGCGTGACGTGCGGCCCTTGCGGCACTAGTTTTTTGTCGCAAATCGATCTCGACCACTCGATTTCACCGGATGAATTGAGTGACCCAGATCATACTTTCATGAGGTAATGGGGTATAGGCGCCTACACCATCATGCCATCTACACGCATGTATGGTCGGTTAGGCCAAAGTTGTATCCCATGCTTGGTTTCGACCAAGCTGAAGAGTGATGCCTGCGCACCTCTTCAAAACCCTAACTTTATCAACGGTCGCAGATGAGTGTCTCAAAGATCATCTCATCCGTTCAACTTCACCAGCTTGGTTATACAGCCCTGGTCAGGAGTTAATTGTTTAGTGAGGTGTCATTACCCATCACTTTACCACACCATGATGCAGTACCTGCATAAAATACACACGATACTTCACAAGTATCAACTTCCTGAATAATGCAGTTATTCAAATTAGCATTACATGCTACCTATCGTGGATCCACGATCCACACATTCCAGACATCAATCATGTCACAAACTGGGGGATACATACTGGGGTATTGGTCTGGCGGTCTACAGTGTGCGGCGGCAACGCGCCATCACAAGAACGTGTTAGGAAGTCATGGACGGTTAGAGATGAACAGGAGAAGTGGGCAAGGCTGGTCGTGTATCACCAACGCACAACTCCACTACTCCATCACTCCACTTCCTCCACTTCCCACGAGAGACGTGAATAAGACTCAATGACTTGTATAAATAGGTTCTCCGTCCTATTTCCAGAGAACAGAGAAAAACAACAAGAAAACACCCAGAGCCTGCTTACACCAATCGTAAGCTTGTTCACTTTCCTGTTGCAAGTCATAAGCAAGTCTACACCTTCACAATCTCAACACCTTCTTCGCTTCCCTCCCTAAGATCAACCCCATCTCCTTTACTTTGTGACCGAAACAAGTCTGGAACGACCATTTCTTGGTTTAGGCCGGACTTTGATTGATCTCTCGAATCTACAAGCACTCATCGCAAAGATGCATTTGTTTAAGGTTTAAATTCATTCCTCATCCACACCCCAAATTACCAAATTCTGCAGGAGTAGTTTTCACCCATAAACAACAGTAAATCAGAGTTTGTGTTCAGTATCTACACGGGTTTCAAGACCTTCAAGCTCGTGACTGACAGCATTGACGGTTTCTTCGGAGAAGATATCGTCTTTGAGAAGGTCCTTAACATGTGATTTCATGAGAACAAGGTCAGAATTAACCTTTTTCAACTGAGTTCGTAACATATCAAGATCCTTCATAGAGTTTTCAAGCTTCATTTTTGCTCTCCCGAGATCATTGAGAAAACCATGAACCACTTCAGCAGAAACCATCTCGGCATTTTCTCGATCTTGATGAGAATATGCATAAAAGCATGATGCACCAGGATGAAGATAGTCAGCTTTAACAATGGTTCTTTTCTTCTTTATATTGAACTTGAAGTAAATAGAGTTATCAATAAAATCTTCAGGAAAATCCCAAGAGCATGGAGGAGCAGCCATTCTTGAATAACAAAACTTGTAGTAGGCGTACTCAAACAAAAGGTTTTGGTATTTAAAGGGTTTCTCAAGGAAATAGAGTTTAGGGTTTCCAAAGCGGGTCCGTGACAAGTAACGTGGGTACCTGTACGAACACAATCTTGACCCATAGCTGGAAAATACCAAAATAGCGAAAAACATGAAATAACGCTGTTTGTTCAGCAATATTTCTGCTACAAGAAGGATTTTACACATTCTAGCTCAATAAATTTTACATTCTCATCAGAGAAAAATTTAGAGTATAAGAGTAGCAATTTTTAACACAAAATAAAAAGACATGAAAAGATTTGTCAACATACAAATACTTATGCAGAAATTTTTGTGACTGATACTCCAGCTAAGAACGATAAGAAAATATAGCTAGACAATCAGAGATTATTTTGCCATCAAGTATACCTGATCATATCTTCTCACTCAACCAGGATTTTTTGTGAGTGAGATTTCAACCTTGTGATTAATTAGCACAAGTATGAGCCTTGAGCTCATCAAATGATGGTTGTCTTTGGTTAAACCATTATGATGCAAAAAGTTATAAAAACACGACACATAGTATGTATTCTTACCTGAAGAATTTTGACTAGAGGGAATTGACAACCTTCTAATAATCTCTTTATAACCTGCAATTATCAATTTTAGGTTGTCTTCCATCTCTCCATTTTCTCTTCCTTCTTCGGGTACCTTTTTCACATCGTAAACAACATTATCTCCCTTTTTAATCGAAGAGGATCCTCGAGCTCTTCTTGGAAAAAATGGTTTAGGAAGACTGTTTCGCATTTGAACATTTGAGGAACACATCGAACTGACTTTCCTGATGGGGTACACAAGGTGAGTACTAAAACCAATTGGTTTAGACATACGAATGTCAGTTACACCTTTGAGAATTAAATCTAAGGTGTGTTGAAGACGAACAATAGAATTGTCATTCAACCTAGATTTCCTCTTTTGTTCACCATGTCCTTTTGAATCACAAAAGAGACATACTTTCGGATCACCTGAGTGATTAGACAAAACAGTCTTAATACCATCGTTGGGAGATATCTTCCTTCCATGTGATGTGGATATTCCTTGATTAGAGGAAGACACGTGCACATCTTTTTTGACAGGAAGGGATTTCGATTTTGCTTCTGGAAAAGAATCTTTTCCAGTTAAGTCAGAAGCAGTTAGTATAGTGGACTCCTTGGAACATTCTTGAACAGAGAGTTTACTCAAAATAAGTTCAATTTCCAAAGCATCCTCTTTGAGTTTTTCCTCAAGCAGAGTTCTTGAAGAACAGACAGAGGCGTTTTCCTCTCGAAGGACCTTTAGAAGAGAGTCACGCTCATTTACCATACCAACAAGGATATTGACTGTGTGTTTCAACCGGTTGACATCATCAGCCTGGATTCTAACAAGTTTTAGAATCACTGCACTCTCTTTGGCTGTTTCCCTTTCAACTTCAGAGTCAGGCTCGTCAGTAAGGTAATCCGGTAACACTTGTCAATGGAAGTCTGTTTCGTTGGAACACTAGTTTCTTCTATATTCGAGATCGACAAATATTTCTCTTTATAGATTTCATTGAAACGGACCTTTTTGTTTCTGGTAATGCGTTTATCAGAGATAACACTTCTTTCCATATTCAGATCGCTACAAACACAGACTTATAAGGTCTTTAACGTGTTTCCCTGCTCAGTTGGTAAGTGAAAAAACGGGGGTACAACAACCACACCCAACAATTCGTTTGGCAATCTGAATAGACAAAATCCAATATACTTTCAAGAGAATCAACTAGATAGTTAGACTCAATCTAGAGAAAAGTATATCCAAGAGTTTTGTATCTCTATATCTCAATTCAATCTGCAATCAACAAATAAAAATTTGCGAGCCCGATTGAATATAAGAGAAATAACTTGAACGGTACCAAAGACCAATGTTTAAGGATCAATCAATATCAATCAACAACCAAAGGTTGGATTTCCCAATTGATTGATTCAACGCACAACCTGTGATATTTCAATTATATAAAAATGTAATGCAGAAAAGAAATAAACACAGACACCAGAAGTTTTGTTAACGAGGAAACCGCAAATACAGAAAAACCCCTGGACCTAGTTCAGATTTGAACACCACACTGTATTAAGCCACTTCAGACACTAGACTACTACCAATGAACTTCGGACTGGACTGTAGTTGAACCCTAATCAATCTCACACAGATTCAAGGTATAGTTGCGCTCCTTACGTCTCTGATCCCAGCAGGATACTACGCACTTGATTCCCTTAGTTAATCTCACCCACAACCAAGAGTTGCTACGACCAAAAGTCGAAGAATTGATAAACAAATCTGTCTCACACAGAAAAGTCAATAGGAATAGATAAATCTGTCTCCCAAAGAAATACATACGAGTTTTGTTCCGTCTTTTGATAAATCAAGGTGAACAGGAACCAATTGATATACCAGACTTATATTCCTAAAGAACATCCTAGAAATATCAATCACCTCACAATAATCTTAATCGTATGGTAGCGAAACAAGATATTGTGGAATCACAAACGATGAGACGAAGATGTTTGTGATTATTTTTTATCTTGCCTATCGGAGAATAAATCTCGAGCTAATCTTAAAGAAGATCGTACCCAAACACGATAGAAGATGTAAGATCAGATTACGCAACTACGGAGAAAATAGTTGGGTCTGGCTTCACAATCCCAATGAAATCTTCAAGTCGTTAGATGAAACCTGATTAGATTCAAGCTAATATCTTTCAACTGTTAGATCGAACTTAGCTTGTTACACATAAATGAAATGTACCTTCATTTAGGTTTATGTAACCGTACCTAAACGTGTACACCATGTTGGCTCAACAATAGTTACCCAAGGTTATCCATATGAACACTCTCATATCAACCTTATTCATCTTAACCATAACTAGTTCAAATGACTCAAATGAAACTAGTTAAAGAGTTGTTCAATTTCTATATTCTCATAGAAGTATACAAGAACACAATTGAAGCAAAATCGTCTTGATTCACTCGAATCAATCATGAACATTATAGCCGTGGTTTGCAAAGAATGCATTCATTAATATATAAATGTATTAGTTCATGTACCTTACGCATACTTGAAATACCCGGACTGAAATTGGGTTTCGCCAGTACGCGAACGGGTACGCATCCCACCAATCCCAGCAGAAAATCTCGGACATGAACCTTACGCCAGTACACATACGTATACGCATACTTAGGTCCCGGACTTCTCAAACCAACAGGTAAGCATACGTGTACGCATACTATGGTTACCGGACATGGACAACATATGTGCAAGAGTACACAACATGTCACAATCCAATAATGGGTAAGTGTTCTAAACTCTTACTCCAATCATTGAAACTTTCTTAGAGGATGATAATAGCCGTTTTCACACACTATTAGCATCAAAGCAATTTTCAAGTTATTGAAATAATCATAACGAAACATTCCAAGTCTACATCAAATGATTGTATCACACAAACCATGTAAGATGTTACTCGGAAATTTTCACATGATCATCTTTTGGCTTTCGTCAAGAATATACGATGAACTTGGTCGAAGTGAAAGCTTGCCCACACATATTCCGAGAAATATGTAAGCGAGTTAAACTCAGCTCGAAATCTCAAATGTGTATAATAGAAAACTATATCGTAACACGACTTATGTCTCAATATAGAAGATAGAGTAGAAATAGACTTTCCAAGTGATAGATGAGTTTTAGTCTCCACATACCTTTTTGTTGATGAAGTTCCACAAGCTCCCCTTAGTAGTTCTTCGTCTTCAATAATGAACGCCGTGAAGTCTAATGCTCAACCACACAATCTATCCTAGTCCGAGACATCTATAAGTAGACTAGAAATCAAGACTTATAGTTTTGATCACAAACATTGACGAACAAGCTTGGAATAGCAACGCTTGTGGGTTCGACCGAGCAGTCCTCTAACAGTAAGCGGGGTAAGGTACGAAATTGGCAAAAGGCTTAGAACGGCCTATGCCTAAGACCAAGGCATATTCCCTATGCCTGGACAAGACTCGGTAGTTTTACGGTTGCTCAGTTAGATAGGAATTTCAGTGATAAAATTCCTACGTTGAGGTAGAGCCAGTGATGCATGCAAGAATACATTGGCCTTGGCCTTATGGCCTTATACCCTTTTGCGGTCAAGGGTAAGTTGGAACGGTGTGGAAGCCAAATTAGCTGCATCATGCTCCACGAGAATGCTTGCAATTGCAAATGGACGTGCATTTGCCTAACTTTAAGGCCAGGATCGTAGTATCATCATGGCGCATCAGGGAAGTTATGTCAAGGCGCGCCTGGCGTAGTTTTCAGGTCCGTCACAGCTGGTATCATAGAAAGTTCCGAGGTAACTCTACGGACTGTGCATAATGGACTCAGTAGCGAGTGTTTCCTCGAAGGAAATTCTAAGTTGGTTGGTAAGCCAACTTATGATGAGTGCCAAATATTGCATATTTATACATCTATTTATTGGCATTTAACTCATCTTTTGTGTTCATAAATCAGATATTATCCCAGATTATGTGTTTTCTTTGTTTTCAAGAATAAATATTTGTACTAATTAATTTTGTGTTTTTAGGTAATAAATAAAGTTCGGAGAAACTGAGGAGCCAAAAGAGCAGAAAATTGGAGGCGCGCATCTATGGAGCAAAAAGCCAAAGCCTGCGCGCGCATCAGGAGCAAACCATTTACAAGACATGGGCCCAAGCTATCCAAGACCCGCAACCCGGATCCGAGCTCGTTCACCCCGAACTGTTGAGATCTCGCCTAGCTACATCCTACGGTCGCTCCCTCTTGCTCATCGTCCCTTGATGCATCCGCTCAACACCAAAACAGCCCGTCCTTTCCGAGCCGTTCAGATCTCACTTATCTTCATCCTGCGCTCGCTACAGCATGCTCATCAAATATCGATGTACCCGCTCCACAGCAAAACCTCCCACACCCTTATCCCCTCGACCATCACTCATTTTCTCATTTTCCTTCTCTTTCTTCACCCGACAGAACTTGCAGAGCTTCACCTCCATCTCTCCCGACCAAGCTCTGCAACGCCACCTCCCTCATCTCCTGCCACCGCCGTCTCAGCCACCAACAACCACAGCCGCTCCTAATCTCCCTCTATTTCTTTCATAGCTACTTCCCTAGAGGCTAAGTTAGAAATAGAAAGAGTTAGGGTTAAGTTAGGGTTTCAGCAAATTTGGGGGAAAGCAAATTGTAGAGTTCTCGAGCCGGCGACGAGAGGAGAGCACGATTCAGAGACGTGGGTGAGAGTGTATTTGTTTTAATTTGTGTTTTGAAGAAAACTAGGGTTGGAAATTGCATGTATAAATAGAATGGAACTTTGTATGTTAGAGGTTTATGCCTGGGCTAGCCAGAGCACCACTTTAGATTTAATTTGTTATTTGTTTGAATGTTCTAATTTAATTTATCAGGGTGTTGATGAAACCCCTGATTTCTATGTCAAGCACATCTAAATTAGGTCTTATTCTTCTGTGTGATATATTATGAATGATTAGTAGTTAACTAATGAAGCTTACAAGCCTGTGATGAGCTGATCTTGTAAGAAGACAAGCTCATACTAGGGGTTAGTTAGCAAAAACTAGTTAATAAACATCTAGTTTTGAGCTTTCATGGAAAGCTCAAGAATTTGGCTTAAGTTAGATTGCCTGCACATGAAATTAGAGGTGGATTCACCACCCTGGTGCTCTCCAATTTGTTATAACCTTTTGGATACCTTAGCCTAGAGTCACTACAACTCGCCGCATCGACAATAACCTACATCGTGTTACACACCTGCTAGAATTCAGTTAAGTAAGCCTAGAGATCAACTATAGCACCACAAGTCTCTGTGGATCGACCCGTATTTGCTCAGTGCTGCATTGTAGACACCGTGCACTTGCGGTTTATAACAAGTAGGCAAAATCAAACCACTTTTAAAGCCTACCAAGTTTTTGGCGCCGCTGCCGGGGACTTGGCGAGTGCTGTGATTGATTATTGCTTGTCTTTACTGAATTTTCATTTCTCCCTGTATATACTCACCTTGCATTGTTATTTTTAGCCCTGTGTTAGTGTAGTATAGCTGTTAGTTTTCTTTTTCTGCACTCTTTTTCTTTCTTGCATCTTGCATTACATTTGTCATTACATTTTAGCCAGCTGATCTTTGTAACCATAAATCATGCCATCTGCTGCATATCTTAGTTAGCTTAGTACTCTTTACTTGTATCTTAGTTGTATGTGTTTGAACCCTGTACATATTTTTTTATTTGCATTTCCATCTATGTAGCTAAATCTTGTAGGTGCCACTTAACTTGCATTCTTGCACATATTTCTGTTAAGCCCTGCATTGCTCCCCTGTATATCCCTGCATCATTGCCTCATCTCAATGCATTTAGTTCATTGCATTTTAGTTGATAACTTAGCAATCTGTGTACACTGCATAATAATCTGCATTGTTAGTGTAACTTTTATCATCTGCATTTTTATCTGTAGTTGTAGCTTAGTGAGCACCTTAGCCCTGTCTTCATTGTTTGTTTGGGAATTGCATATTTCTGAGTACTGACCAACTCAGTTGAGCCAGCAGGTGCATGCTACACTGCTGCTGAAGCAAGGAAAGCAATAAGGAGCAGAACACAGTGCTGTAGATTTGAGGTTAGCCTTGTATTGCCATGTGGTGCAGCTGAACCAAGTACCTGTGCTATTAGGCCTGCATCTGTGCATCTGTGAATCATAGTCATAACTTGTATGCGTTGTCTGATCTTGAAATCTTACCTGTAATGCTTCCCTAAGGTGAGAATTGGTTGGTTGTTTGAACCAGATCAGGTTGATTGTTGCTCTGCCTTGATTATTGCCATGAATGCATGCTGAACTAGTTATTTTGCATAGCCCTTTCAAACCCTGCAAGCATAATGCATGAGTAGTTGATTGACATACCTGCTAAATTCTGCAAAGCCCTGTGCACATCACCCTGAATTGTTGTTTTTTCTTGCTCTGTGCTGTTCTGTTTGCCTAGACTGTGCACCTACCAACACCTTTGCATGAGCTGTCTGCACATAACCTAGTCTGAGCATAAGTTTCCCCTGTGTTGTATTGCTCTGTGTACATAGCCTTTGCATGAGCTGAGCTGAGCTTAGACTTGTGCTGTGTGAACTTACCAATCTGTGCACAAGCTGAAGCTTGCATAAGACTGAGCAGGGTAGTCCAACATAGGCTGGTTCTGCAACCTAAGCTGCCAACCTAGGCTGAGCTAAGTGCAAAAACTCAGTTATTATGTGCACATAAGTAGTGGGCTGCATACAGCTGAAGCCCAACCCCTGTGCCTGACCATTTAGACCTGCAGCTGGGCCAGAACCCAGTTTCACTAAGTCTCACTCTACATAACCTGGGCTGAAGACCCACACAACCTGCATTCCCACTTAAACCAAATCAAACAGAAGCCCACAAAAACCAAACTGAATCCCACAAAAACCAAACAAGCCTACATAAACCAAAACCCATTGAAACCAAATTTGAGCCCACAACAACTGGGCTTTGCATAACCTTTGGGCTGTGCATTTGCATCACGTGGGCTTAGCTTCCCTGTTTTGAAACATTATTGGTTATACATGCTAGGCTAATTGATTTGCTAGACCATGTCAGGATTTTGGTCTGCAACTGGGGATGGAAACAAATCCATTAGAGAGCTTGCTTACGGGCATGCTTCACAGTATGAACCCCCCACATACCATAGTGATTTTAGGGAATACTATGAACCTTC
Organism: Papaver armeniacum; assembly: GCA_023531295.1. Classification (NCBI taxonomy): domain Eukaryota; kingdom Viridiplantae; phylum Streptophyta; class Magnoliopsida; order Ranunculales; family Papaveraceae; genus Papaver; species Papaver armeniacum. Next base: position 111,965 of record JAJJWW010002199.1, read on the forward strand.
TTAGGGCCCTGACCTTGAATATCCATACCCTAATCATTATGAGCACATGTATCATCAACCACCATGGGAGGGAGGATGAGCAATTCTATCCTCCCCCAACTCCTTGTATGCACTCACTAATGGAAGAGCTCATAGAGCAAAACAATGATATACTTGGATGGAAAATGCATGATCATCCCTTCTCTTAATGAACCATGTGCACAACCATGTAATGATCATTCATATGAAACATGCATACCCACTAGTGAAGACTCTCCTTCAATAGAACAACTCACGATGATTCTTCAAAGGAACCTAATTGAGTTACAAAATGAAGATTGGAAAGAAGTTCATGATAGGGTGTTTGTTATCTCTGATAATTTTGAAAATAGTGTTTCTATTCCTACTCATGCAACTAACACTGAATATGAACCTAATCTAGAGGTAAATGAGTACACTAGAAATGCTACAAGTTTGAATAGGGAAATGCATTTTTGTTATGATGATGATGATGAATATGATATGTTAGAAGAGCATGTGCATCTTTGAAAATATGATGGAATCTTTGGGTTCGAGAGACGTTAAGCGTCTCTTCGTGAACCCTATGAATGATACTTCTTCTAACATTCATATATGTGATGTTGATTACGAGTTTGGGTTTGTGAAATTCTTGGCGAAAGTGAGCATGCTACACAACTTGTTTGTGACTTAAGAAAGGATGAATCTTCTGTTGACACTAATGTTCTTTTGGATCATGATATTATTTTTGTGTCTGATTCCCTGCCTATGTCACAACTTGTTGCCTCCTCGATGAGTATGACATGGAGATTGATGAATTGTTCTATGCGGGTGAACATGATTTACCTTCTTCGACCTTAGGAAAGTGTGTGATGGTGCAAATGATCTTATACATGAAAACAACTTAGATGTACCTAATCTCTCTCCTAAGGCACAGATTGAAACTCCTCCACCAAACCTAGGTGTAGTTTGTAACAAAATTGCAAAACCAACTTTTCTGAAAATGCCTAATTTAGGCCTAGAGCTTTGTGCTTCCCAAGTCCTCTTGGACTATTTTGCATCAAAGTATAACACTTTTAAGGAACCACAGTTGGAATGTGTATATCTGCCTGTTCTTAGCAAAACTCACTTTGAGTTAGACCTTTTGCATGATGTACCTTTAAAATTGCAAGATTTTGTGCTCAAAAACACATCTGTTGACAAGTTTAGGTTTGGGGGTAACTTGTTCACGTATGCAATCTTTCCTGCACTCACATGTTATATCTGTGTAAGGCTGTTGATGTTTGTACATATTGTCTTTTGGGTTGATCCTCAACTCTTTAGATTGTTGGTATATGGTGAATTTCATTGTATATAATCCAGTAGGACTTGTTAAATTTTTCTTTCTTGAATCGGTTGAGTCTTCTTGCGCATATATTGTGCTAATCCGATATGATCTCCACTGAGAATGTTGGATTATAGCCTTGACAAATGAAGCTCTAACCTTGCTCCCGCAGACATCCGGTAATCTCTTCCCTTTTCTCTTATCAGCATAGTTCTCATGGTATGTGACTGTTTATTATCTGTTGAAACATTGAGGACAATGTTTGATTTAGGTTTGGGGGTGCATTTGCATATAGAGTTTTTAGTCTTTTTAATCTTTTATTTAAAAAAAAAAAAAAAAATCGAAACTCTTTGCAAATAAAAACCTCCAACTTTTAGAGATTTTAGAGTCACTAGCATGCTTCTAGCTATGTTTACATAGAGAGTCTGACCGAAATAACAGAAATTGGAAGTACTGGAGAACACAATCGGGTTTCTTAGTTGATTAGAGCGTTAAAGTTGGATTTAACCATACCGGAGGGCGAATTAGGTCTTTGTTTAGATATTCGGTAGTAGAATTGTGATCACCCATAGGGAGACTACCCAATTTACATCAAGTGAGGCACCAACCTTCAATTTTTTGCAACTTTCTAGAAAAGCTGTTAGAGTGTGTGTCACCGTACATCAATTCCGGGTAGGAATGGTGAGCTACCCAACTTCGCACCACTTTTCAAAGATTATTTTTTGATCTCTTGAGTGCTAATTCCGTCAATCATGAGGGTGACGTCTAAAGATGAAAACTCCTTTTAAATACCAATTTGCAGTTAGCATCACTCTCTCCCTCTCAATCAACAGATTCATAGACACATCGTCGTCAGCAAGCGGAGCATCATCAGAATATTTGAAGAAAAGTTGAGATAGTCCAAGGTTTATGTGCAACAAAGAGAAGAAAAAAGGATGAGAATTAATGAAGTTTGTGAAATCAAGACAAGTGTAAAAAAAAAAAAAAAAAAAAAATTGAGTCTTATTGTTTTATTGTTATTTTCATTCCAAGTTAAAAAAAAAAAAAAAAATGTATGTTTGTCAAGTTTTTGTGAAGTTCAGAAGTTCATCATCAGCTATTGAAGACCGAAGATTGAAGACGTTTCTATGAATGCTGAGAGAGTGATATTAATTTCCGATCGGGTGAGAAGGTAAGTGAGTACTCCCATCCTTGCTAATGGTTGATTTCCTTTCTTAGAGATCATCAGAAAAAGATTCTTTTTGTCCACACTTCTGTGGAGTCTCCAGAATTTATTTCGGAAGGTTATCCTTCTTACCTACAACGTGTGCAGGATTTCTCTCTTTATTCCTGCCTGCACACATGAGAGACTAAAAAAGCGATCTTTTTGAGTGCAATTATCATAAAACCCTATTAGTGAGGCAGAAGTCGAGGCTTATGATCACAATCGAATCCGAATTCTTTCATATGGTATGGTTACTTCTCGCTCAACACTTAAGGATGAGAATGCGTTCTTTGGTAGTTCTAACTTATTGTTACTAGCATGCAGAAACTCTATGTCCTCATAGCTCCTTGGATGCTTGAGACTCTTTTACACTCTTAAGTTGGAGAAGGTTTTGTGGGTACACCTCTGGTAAACCCTCACGAGACTAACTCGTCCACTAGGGACACCTAGCGGTTTAAAGGCTTAGTGCATACGCTAAATGCATTCGAGAGACTGCGACGGGGGGTATAGTTAGGATTTCTTAATTTCTGTTTCACTTGAGGACAAGTAAAATTCAGGTTTGGGGGTATTTGATGAGTGCCAAATATTGCATATTTATACATCTATTTATTGGCATTTAACTCATCTTTTGTGTTCATAAATCAGATATTATCCCAGATTCTGTGTTTTCTTTGTTTTCAAGAATAAATATTTTTACTAATTAATTTTGTGTTTTTAGGTAATAAATAAAGTTCGGAGAAACTGAGGAGCCAAAAGAGCAGAAAATTGGAGGCGAGCATCTATGGAGCAAAAAGCCAAAGCCTGCGCGCGCATCAGGAGCAAACCATTTACAAGACATGGGCCCAAGCTATCCAAGACCCGCAACCCGGATCCGAGCCCGTTCACCCCGAACCGTTGAGATCTCGCCTAGCTACATCCTACGGTCGCTCCTTCTTGCTCATCGTCCCTTGATGCATCCGCTCAACACCAAAACAGCCCGTCCTTTCCGAGCCGTTCAGATCTCACTTATCTTCATCCTACGCTCGCTACAGCATGCTCATCAAATATCGCTGTACCCGCTCCACAGCAAAACCTCCCACACCCTTATCCCCTCGACCATCACTCATTTTCTCATTTTCCTTCTCTTTCTTCACCCGACAGAACTTGCAGAGCTTCACCTCCATCTCTCCCGACCAAGCTCTGCAACGCCACCTCCCTCATCTCCTGCCACCGCCGTCTCAGCCACCAACAACCACAGCCGCTCCTAATCTCCCTCTATTTCTCTCATAGCTTCTTCCCTAGAGGCTAAGTTAGAAATAGAAAGAGTTAGGGTTAAGTTAGGGTTTCAGCAAATTTGGGGGAAAGCAAATTGTAGAGTTCTCGAGTCGACCGATGAGAGGAGAGCACGATTCGAGAGACGTGGGTGAGAGTGTATTTGTTTTAATTTGTGTTTTGAAGAAAACTAGGGTTGGAAATTGCATGTATAAATAGAATGGAACTTTGTATGTTAGAGGTTTATGCCAGGCTAGCGTGAGCACCACTTTAGATTTAATTTGTTATTTGTTTGAATGTTCTAATTTAATTTATCGGGGTGTTGATGAAACCCCGATTTCTATGTCAAGCACATCTAAATTAGGTCTTATTCTTTCGTGTGATATTATGAATGATTAGTAGTTAACTAATGAAGCTTACAAGCTTGTGATGAGCTGTCTTGTAAGAAGACAGACTCATACTAGGGGTTAGTTAGCAAAAACTAGTTAATAAACATCTAGTTTTGAGCTTTCATGGAAAGCTCAAGAATTTGGCTTAAGTTAGATTGCACGCACATGAAATTAGAGGTGGATTCACCACCCCGGTGCTCTCCAATTTGTTATAACCTTTTGGATACCTTAGCCTAGAGTCACTACAACTCGTCGCATCGACAATAACCTACATCCGTGTTACACACTGCTAGAATTCAGTTAAGTAAGCCTAGAGATCAACTATAGCACCACAAGTCTCTGTGGATCGACCCGTATTTGCTCAGTGCTGCATTGTAGACACCGTGCACTTGCGGTTTATAACAAGTAGGCAAAATCAAACCACTTCTAAAGCCTACCAACTTATGCGCAAGTTGGTAGGGTAGGCCAACATTTGTGCGACAAGTATAGACTTTGCTCAGTACTGTGCCACTGCTTGGCCTAATTTAGGCACTTGACCACCGGAGACTGTCTGAGACAGTTGGCAAGTATCCATCATACTGTGGCATTTGAGCTGACCACCTCGTACTCGTTCATTGGACGGAGTGTGATGTCATTGCTAACGTCTGACAAAACCTGCGGACATGCCGTATGGGGCGGTAAGTTAGCATTCTGAGGGAGTAAACAGTTGGGGACGGTGAAAAACCGGTGAATCCAACTACTCTGGCACTAGGCCACACAGTACTGCAGAAAGAATTGCTTGTCATGTTGGATTTTGTCAAAATGTTGGCAAACGGCCATGTGAGCTTTGAGGATTCCTGAGTGTTTGGTATGGGACGAGTGCTTAAGGAATCCGAACCCTAATTTGGTTGAATTTCGTGGAAGAAATTCTTTAAAGGGTGTAATAATGTAACACCCAGTGTCTTTAGCATGGCGCATGCTAAAAGATGCGTCATGGCCTGAGAGGAAGCTTCATTCAAAGCTTTTGTTGTGCGGTAAGCAATAGATTGGCTTAAGGCCAATATCGCGCCAAAATGGTGCATTATGTTTGGAATTTGGTCAAGGGAAAAACCTTGCATCAAATGATGCATTAGGCCAGTTCGGTAGATGTCCTTGAGCTTGCAGCGTAATCATTGCGCATTATGAAGGCTATTGGCCTGGAGCCAATCTTGCACAATCATTTTTGCATCAGGCCAGGGAGGGCTGGCCGAACGAATGTTGCGCAATCATTATGCGCAATCATTTTACGTAATCATTGTACGCAATCATTGCGCGTAATCATTTCCCATGAATAGTGAAGCATGCATGTCAATGTTGTCCCCTTTCCATGCTTGTAGAAATTCCATTAAGACATATATAGGGAGGGGTAGTTGGTTGAAGGTGCATATGCGGACCATGCACCAAGTAAGCTTCATAGCTTAGCTGGAAGAGTATAAATGATATGTAAGCCTCATTTATAGTTTCGTAGCGTTGCCAATGGGGCATATGATGCGAAGGCATCACTATGCCATGTTGCGGACCCGGTAATGCATAATCATTGTGCATTTTGGCGGAACGGCCTAAACGGACTAGGCCATTACCATTATTGCTTGGCAGAGGCCTTGGAAACGAGTTTGCTTAAGTTTATGTCCCTTTGTGGATGAACTACGGTTTGTGCTTGATCCTTTTGGAGTAGGGAAGGGTACGTAGGCAGCCGCAATGAGTTGCAGCATTGTCGGTCCAGCACGTTGGCCCCTCTTATCATCTAGGCTCGGTAGCTCGATGCAAGAGATGATTGTGACCTTGATGAGGCTTAGTTGCATGTCAGCAAGTGGATGATTATACTTCCTATCAAGTTATAAAGAGTTGGTAAGTGGGGTAAGGTACGGATTTGGCAAAAGGCTTAGAACGACCTATGACTAAGTCCAAGGCATATGCCCTATACCTGGACAAGACTCGGTAGTTTGACGGTTGCTCAGCTAGATAGGAAATTCAGTGATGAAATTCCTACGTTGAGGTAGAGCCAGTGATGCATGCAAGAATACATTGGCCTTGGCCTTCTACCCTTTTGCGGTCAAAGGTAAGTTGGAACGGTGTGGAAGCCAAGTTAGCTGCATCATGCTCCACGAGCATGCTTGCAATTGCAAATGGACGTGCATTTGCCTAGCTTTAAGGCCCGGATCGTAGTATCATCATGGCGCATCAAGGAAGTTATGGCCAGGCACGCCAGGTGTAGTTTTCCGGTCCGTCATATTTACAGTCATGCGCCTGCAGTTTATTTTAATCCGCGTGGACTTCCTAAAACCGCTATCGGCTCTGCCTAGACCGCGCTCTTCTTGATAAGCCGTCAAACACTTTTACCATTGTGCAAATTCCACTTTGCCTATTGACACACACCCATTTAATCGCCTAAAATTTTCATGGGACATGACCGGCAATGATTGTGGTTCAGTGAATCAACTTCACCCAAAATCATTCAGCCTTGCATACTCGCATCAAAGTACGCATCTGCCTTCACTCATAAGGCATTGCACAACGGAAGTCTTTTCTTTTTTCTCTCTAACTCTTCATGCCCCCATAAGCATAAGAGGTTCTGCCATGCACTTAAGCAATTCTCACAAAAATCAGCAACAAAATGAACACAAATATATACTGCAACAAACCCATTTTATTGCACTAAAGGAAGATTACAAAACTCGTCCATCACATGGACCAAAAACAGGCCATTCACCCTCTTGGTGAATGCCTAACTCTCTCAAAACATAAGAACTCTCTCCTATGTAAGATTACTGATTTTCCCACTCCTTAGGACTATTTATACAACAAACTCACTAGCCAAAACCATGCACAACACTTGCACACGCATTGAACAGCCATGTGTCCCATCAGGTAGTTTCCATAACCGCCAATATGCTTTTCAACTTCCACCTTTTGTGTTGTCATGCAGATTGAAGCCACACTTATCTTGAACAGTGAGGAACACTCTACTAAGGTTGTAAACTCATTTCATAACCTTTTCAACTTGTCTCGCGTCATTGGCATGCTTGTGAAGCACATAACCAACTCGTCACCGTCACTTGAGCCGTATTACACCACTGTTGTGCTTTACTGAATTCTTCCTCGCTCCAAAGCTCAACCATCTTGGCCCTGTATGCTTATCACTCTAAGCTAATGCACGGACAATCCTTGTGCTTCAATCATCGAGGCCAACTCCTTAAGCTCATTCTGGTTGTTTATGTGTCATATGCTTCACTTAGCCAATTTGTTTGACAATAGCAATGCCACTCTTGCATTACTAGCTTGTTTGCATTATTCAAGCTTTGGCGAGCCTTGAACTAATGCCATAGACCAACTCCTGGCATATTCTTCACTCTTGCATCATCCTTGAGTTTGGGCCAACTCAATTCCACGGATATGCCTAAATGCTAACATCGTATGTTGCATCTGTCAACTTTGGCCTCGTCTTGCCTTTCCTTCAATGAAGCTTCATTGTGTCGGCCAATAAGCTTCATTACTTAGCCAAATGTCTTTACAGTGTAGCACCACCTTGGCGCTTCACTGGCCCTGCAGGGTGCCACTATCTTAGTGCTTGACAGTCTATACCGTATACCACTATTATGGCTTACGTTGCGCTATTATGGCTTCACATTGCGCCATTACGGTGGAGTAATGACTTGGCCTGCAACAATGTAACGCGCAATCATTATGCGACACTTGCAGCCATGTCATACCTATCCACTTGGATGAATAAAAACTTTCATTTGGTAAGTTCCATAGGTACTGCCCTAGCACTTTTAATAAAAATCTCTCTTTCTTCCTTCACCGATTGTAGAACCTTTTTTGTGTTCATCATTTTGTTGCTCGATTTAGTTCATTTTATGACCAAGTCGAGTGCGACCATCACGTACATAATGAAAAATATTGTAACGATCTCAAAATAAACTTTTTTTTTCTAGTTTGTCGGTTTTTTCATGGATAATCGATAGGTGGTGAAGCCTCCATCACTGATATATGTTCTTAAGTTTATAAGAGTTTTTCTTTGGGTTGTTTCGTTTTCTCATGTTTCTTTTTTGTGGGTTTAAGTCTGATGGTGGGGTTGCATTCAGAGCCGTTGTTTTCTTTTGATTTTTCATCGTCGCTTAGTGGTGTTTCTTCCGGTGGTAGTGGTGATTGATCTTGATGCTAGTAGATATGGTTATTATTGTGTTGGATTTGGGGTGATTGTGATATTGGTAGTGGTGGGATGACTTTGGTGTTTGTTTTCCTATAAGTGCAGGAAAAAGATGGTGGTTCGACTACATGCTAGTGAAGGATGATGGCTAGGGCTCTTTTGTCCGGACCAGGTCGAATTTGACGGGGGAGAGTTCGGTTCGAGTTGCATCATGGGAAGGTTTTACATATTAGTCGGGTCATTGTGGGATGGGTTAGTTTGTTGCTTTTGTTGGATTGACAAGCTTATGTTCTTTTTTTTTTTTAAAAAACCGTGATTTATGGCAATACCCAAAATATTTGGCATACTAAATAGGAAAAAAAGAGGTCATAAAATAGTAATACTACATAGCTCCTTATCCACTAATTTTTCATAATGGCAAAACTGACCTTATTATTTATTTTTTTGTTTTATATGTTTTTATATTTACAAAACCTACGTTCGGCTGACAAGTTATAAGACAAACCTAAAAAAAATTAAAATATACCTAGGTTCGTCCAATAACTTGTCAGTCGAATGTTGGGTGTTCTTTGTATGTGAAGAATATTCAGAGGTTCAGTTAACAACTTGTCAGCCAATCCTAGGCTTTACGAAAACGTACCTAGATTCGGCTGACAAGTTATTAATGATTGAAATTAACTTTGTCACAGTCGAACTTAGGTTTGGCAGATTCGAGCAAAAAATAAGATAAGCGAACTTAGTATTGTTTTTCGTAAAGTGAAGTTCGGCTTATATTTTCGTGTTTAGTTGTCAGCCGAAATCTTATCAATTCTTTTAAACGGCACCCCCGGACCAAAATTCAATACTTCAAGAGGGTTAAGAAAAGGAGACCCCCTCTCTCCTTATCTTTTTCTTATCTGCGTGGAAATCTTATCCAGACTCCTAGATAAAGCTATAGTGGATAGGAAGATCTCAGGATTCCAAATAAACAAAAAATGGCCCAAATATATCTCACATATTCTTCGCTGACGACTGCTTTCTTTTCACTAAAGCCGATCTGGGGGAAGCAAAAAATCTTCTTGACACCTTATCTACTTTTGGGGAAATCATAGGACAAATGGTGAACCTTCAGAAATCTAGTGTTTATTTCTGCCTACGAATTCATCCTAAACACTGCAAAATAATAGCCAGAATCTTAAAAGTTCCTTTAATGACAAAAAATGACAGATATCTAGGCACTCCCCTATTCTTTGATAAAAATAGAAAAGCTAATTTCAAACCGCTCCTCCAAAAATATTATTCTACGCTACGAGGTTGGAAATCTAAGCTCCTTTCGCAAGCAGGTAGAACAAGTTTAATTAAATCCATTCTTCAATCTTACCCAACTTATCAAATGCAAGTTCTAGCTCTACCAAAAGAAACCTTAGACCAAATGGATCGCATCCAAAGAAATTTCTGGTGGAATAAAGAAGAAAAGAAAAGACAAGGTGGGTTTATCAAAGCATGGAAAAGCATTTGCAAGCCTGTTTCTGAAGGTGGGTTAAGAATTAAAAATTCTCACAAATTCAATATTGCTTTACTCACAAAGTTGGCTAGTAGACTAATTTTAGAACAAGATCATTTATGGGATCAACTTCTTAAAGCGAAATATTTCCCAAATTCTCATCCTTTGGAGGCAAATAGGACTTCAAATTTATCGTGGATCTGGACAAGCATTCAAAGAGGATTAGATCTAATTAAAGGAAACTTTGTTTGGAAGGTCAAAAATGGAAAATCAACTAAAATTTGGGAGACCATTGGATACCAAATGAAGGGATAATACCCCAACCCACTGATATTCAAGATCCGGTCCCAAAAATGGTCCAAGAACTCATAACTGAGGAAAGAAAATAGAATCAAGAGAAATTGAACAAATTCTTTAGTCAAGAAGATAGAGGAAAAATTCAGACAATAACACCAAGCAAAGAGGAACAAGATAGAATTTGTTGGAAACATCACCACTCTGGAAATTTCTCGGCAGAAAACATTTATAATTATATTTAATAAGGAAAACTCAAGATAATGTCCCCTTGATTGACTTCGCTTGGGAAAAAATCTGGCAGATACAGGAAATTCTTAGAATTAAACTTTTCATTTGGAAATTAACACAACAAGCACTACCAACTTCTTCAAGACTAGGAGCCCATAATCCATATATCAATCCCCATGCTCAAGACCAGGAAACCGATAATCATCTATTCAGATCATGTACTTTCGCTAGAGCCATTTGGTTTGGTTTATCTCTAGACAATATAAATTCATTAGGCGATACAGATACGATTGATCAGTGGATTAAAAATTGGATATCGGATCCAGATATCTCTCATCTAGCAGACAAAATCTCCACAATAATTTGGTTTATCTGGAAATATAGATGCTCAGTTGTTTTTAAAAAAGTAAATCATGATTCGATTAACCTAATAAACCAGATCAATAGGTTTTTGCAATCCATCCCCAATGAAACAGTTAAAAAATGAATTAGCAACCAAAAGCCAAATTTGGATACATATAAATGGTCGGATTTAAACACAGACTGGATAATCTTCATCGATGCATCATTCAAGAAAAAAGATCTTTCAATGGGATATGCATTTATCCTTTACTCCACCGATCACGAATCCTTGATGCACATTTCAGCGGGAGCAGATCAGGCTTCTTCGGCTTTTCATGCGGAAACCAAAGCTTTACTTATAGCAGTTACATGGTTAAAAGAAAACGTCTTGTCTAGCGTTTCAATAGTCACAGATTGTAAAGCCCTGGAAGACAACATCAACAAGGTAAGCACGGATTATCCATGTATAGCTGAAAATACTTTGCAGGAAACCAAACAAGTTCTGAAGAATCTCCCTCAATCTCAGGTAAAGTTTGTCAAAAGGAAGCACAATACTCCAGCAGACTATGTTGCTAAAGAAGCAAGAATAAAGAGTCTTCAGCACATGTCTACTAAATTGCAACAAAAAATCATGAAATCTAGCATTAGTTCAAATGTTTTCGATAAAAATGAAATTGTAAACCTCTTGTACTACATTTGCTAGTTAATACATTCACCTTTACTATCAAAAAAAAAAAAAAATTGTCAGCCGAACCATCAACACCTTCAAAATGATGAACAATGAGAAGTTTGGATGATAATTTGTTTCACTCCATAACTGTCGTAAAATCCTATTTCTTTTTCGATTTAAACATAATCTATCAATCACACAAAGAGAAAAGAAATAAGGGGAAAAAAATAATTAAAACATAAAAAATAATAAAAATTTAGAGAAAAGAAAGTTTAAACTATTTTAGAGAAAGTTAAAAATATAAAATAAACATTAATTAATTAAGGGTATCTATGTAATGTAACTACCCATTAGACACCCCTTATCAGTGAATTACTAAGTATCCCCAAAAGTTTTACATGTGCCCTAAAATGCAGATATTTTTTGGCATCTTTTTATGCATCTTGCGGTCTTTTATATCGGAATTATTACAAAATTTTAATTGTCGATTTTTTTTTGGCGTCTTTTCGTGCATCTTGCATCGAAATTATTACAAAATTTCAATTGTCCTCATTAGTATGTTATGGGAATCCACCGTTGTTGTTCACTATAGGTCTATGTCCGTTGGTTACTAATACATTGTCATTTGTTTGAATTTTTTTGGAAGGAAAAATGGAAAATATACTGTCATTTGTTATGTTCGTCGTCTGTGATACCTTTCGGGAGCCTATATCAATGAGTATCCCTTTTGTACAGAAAAGTTCAAGCACTAGTAACTCTAATACAATCAAGTTTCTACGCTTGCAGGGAACTGTATTGTGAAAAGGTTGGAAGATCTGGTCATAGAAGGTGATAGCCCTGTAAATTCGTTCCAAGGTGATAACCAACCAAAACCATGGTATCTCATCAAAATGCTACAAGAAATCCAATCACTCATGACTGACATCCCAAACTATAAACTCACATACATTCTGAGAGAGGCGAATCAGGCGGCGGACGAACTGGCAAACAAAGCGGTCAAAGATTAACTACAAAGCACAAAACCAGCAACGACAACCAGTTGGGAGCAAGCTTATCCGACCTTTATACAACATATAGTATTCAATGATAGTAGGGGAATCACCTCTCTCAAGGTGTAACTATTAATCTAAAGACTTAAAGGCCTGGACAAAGAAAGCTCCCACGTTGAACGGTGAGGAAACCCTCACTTCCTATTGGTCGAAATAGGTCTTTTTTGAGTTTTGTGAAACGAGCGTTTTGGCGAGGACACTTGGCAACGTATAATTGGTTTAAAAAGAATAGGAAAAAAATTAAAAAAATGAAACCAAATTTAATTTAGAATTCATGACGTGACAATATTTAGGTGAAGACACTTATCAACGTATGATTGGTTTAAAAATTACAAACTTAAAAGGAAAACCTAACTTACCGTGTTTGGAATTTTATGGAAGTCCAGATTCAATTTGGAAATCGAGTAACTACTATATTATGACTCTTTTTTTCCAAATTAATATATAAAGGGGAAAAAAATGAAAAATAAAATAAAATCTGCACATATTCTCCACCTATTTAATGTATTTGCCCCGGGGGCGGGGAGAAGCCCCGCGCACACGAAATCAAAAACGCATCGCCACGGCCACGGGGCGGGGCGAAGACCCTCGCACATCAAGTTAAAAGGGATAAATAAATAAAATCTGCAGATATTCTCCACCTATTTAATGTATTTTGCCCCGCCATATCAAATCAAAAATACATCGTCACGGGGCGAGGGAAGTCTCGCGCACGCCAAATCAAAAATGCATTTCCACGGGGCAGTGAAAAGCCCCGCGCACACCAAGTTAAAAGAAAAAATATGCCCGGTGCGTAGCACGGGCACAAATCTAGCTAATCAAATAAAATGGTTACCCTGTTCAAAAAAAAAAAAAAAAAAAAAAGAACAAGCTTGTTATAGGGGCGGCATGGTTTATTAGAGGGGCGGCATAGTTTATTAGAGGGGCGGCATTGTAATAGGACAAAAAGGGTCATTACATGATAATTTAAGTGTCCCTTATCCAAAAAAAACTGGAAATGACAAATTAACCCTCATAATTGATAACCTAGTTTAGTGATGATAATCAAGTTTAGTGTTAATGATTAATTTCACTTATATTAACTCAAAATCAAAATCAGATTTTTAGAGTTAAAAAAAACAAAAAAATTAGAGGAGAAGGTCAATCTCAATCAATTGAAAAATTAACCAACAAAATGAAGAACCAGGACCTGAAAATGACCGGGTATACTTCTAAATTAGTCCCAACTAGCTTTTTGTTGCTCAAAGTTATCTAAAGTACGTAAAAATTCAATTTTTTACATTTTGAAAGCTAATTACGGTTGGAATTTTGCTCATAACCAACCAAGTAAATCGAGATTCTTGTTCGTAAAAGATGAACTACCAACCGTGACTGGTTAAATTTGAAGAAAACCCAATCCTAAAACCAGTTACGGTTGGTAACTAAATGCTCGATACGAACCGTAACTCAGTTACGGTTGGTAACCAAATGCTCGATACCAACCGTAACTGAAGAAAATTCTCAGATATAAGAACATACGGTTGGTAATTGAACTATTACCAACCGTAACTACATCAAAATCTCCAGTTACGGTTCGTAATTGAGTTAAAATCAACCGTAACTCACATAAACCCAGAAATTTCAATTTCAATTTTCATCTAAAATCCTAATTTTTGATAGAAATTAAACTTAAATCGAACGAAATAAATCAAATCGTAACTGGGTTTTCAAAACATACCTCATATAAGTCATTACACTACACTCGATTAATTTTCGAATCGTCGATTAATCGAAGACGATTAAATTTTGAGTTTTAATGGAGGTTACGGTTGATGGGAGGAGGAGAAGAGAAGAAGAAAGAAAACAAATTTTCAATTTAGCTTTGATTTAGGTTAAAAAATGGGGATGGTAATCTAGTCAATTTACACCCCTATAGGATATCCCCTAACCAACTAGAGGGACATTACTATCACACTGCCGCCCCTCTAATAAACCATGCCGCCCCTATAACAGGCTTGAAAAAGAAAGGTCTACTAAAGAAAGAAGTAAAAAGAAAATCAAACCGATGACGCCAGTCAAAGGCCAAACACCGTATTCAGAGTTCTCAACGTGGTGCTAAAAAGCAATAGTATTCTTTGCATGCATGCCACATGGTCCATCTAACTCATCCCTTCCTAGTTAGATTACTACTGCTTCGAAGAACAAAAATGTGATTACCAACTTCATTGCAAAGAAGCATTAACAAAATATATATTTTGTTCAAAGCTGATTCTGTTCAGTTAATCTCAAAACAAAGCAGTAGAAGAAATTGAAAAACATGGGAAGAGACCTAATTTCCACAGTGGGTATTGCATTCTTAACCTATTTACTTACAGTTTCTACCGTTGATTCAGTAGAAGACTCAAAAATTTATCAAGTCACAGAAAAACAAAATTTGAATAGAAAATTCATTGAAGATAATAGAATTCATTTAGGTACATCAACAGAGAAGAATTTCCAAATGTTTATGAGAGATTATGGTAAAGAATACTCAACAAGAGAAGAATATATACATAGACTAGGTGTTTTTGCAAAGAATATGATTCGAGCTGCAGAACATCAAGCTTTAGATCCTACTGCTATTCATGGCGTTACACCATTTTCTGATCTCTCTGAAGATGAATTCGAAAGATTATATACTGGTTTAAGAAGTGGGTCTCAACCAGATTCTAATGAAATTTCTACTACTGCTTCTACCATGGATGTTAATGGTTTGCCAAATAATTTTGATTGGAGAGAAAAAGGTGCTGTTACTGATGTCAAGTTGCAGGTAATCCTTCTCCATCTACCTCTTCCTCTTTCTAACAAAGTTTTGATTATGATATGTAAAATATGCAAAACCATGATTTCAGGGGACGTGTGGATCATGTTGGGCATTTAGCACCACAGGAGTGGTGGAAGGAGCAAATTTCATAGCAACAGGGAAACTAGTCAGTCTTAGTGAGCAACAACTTGTAGATTGTGATCACAAGGTTAGAAACTCTACCATTTTTAATTCAATCAATTTCAAAGATCAGTTGTGTTCTGCTAAATGATTTTTTCTTGTTTCATGTGTTTGTTTTGGTGAAGTGTGATTTGAAGGAGAAGGATGCATGTGACAATGGGTGTAAAGGAGGACTAATGACAAATGCATACAAGTATTTGATTGAAGCTGGTGGACTACAGGAAGAGAAAACATACCCATACGTCGGTAAAGCTGGAGAATGCAAATTTGATAAAGAGAAAATTGCAGTTAGGATCACGAACTTCACAAATATACCTCTTGATGAGAATCAAATAGCAGCACATTTAGTCCATCATGGTCCTCTTGCAGTAGGATTGAATGCAGTGTTTATGCAGACTTACATAGGTGGGGTTTCATGTCCACTAATTTGTGGAAAGAAGTTTATAAATCATGGAGTTTTACTTGTAGGTTATAGCGAAAGAGGATATTCAATTCTTAGGTTTAGGAACACACCCTATTGGATCATAAAGAATTCATGGGGTAAAAGATGGGGAGAACATGGTTATTATAAGCTTTGCAGAGGGCATGCTATGTGTGGAATGAACACAATGGTGTCTGCAGTAGTAACTGCGGGAACTTTTTAGTATTACAGTTATGTTTTTCCTAAGCCTAGTTACTAGTTTTCTCATGTTTTTAGTGTTTGTTTAAGCATAATCAATGTACTGGCTGAATTTACATTAATCAACTTGGGTTTGTTAAAAGTTCCACCATATCACTGTGGGATGAAATCATAGGACAGCAGAGGTATAACCATGAGTACATGAGATTCTAAACAAAATTGATGAAATGATAGGACAATAGAGGTTCAAGTATAACCAAGACTACATGAGATTCTAAACAAAATTGAAAATTGATGAATGCTAATTTATTTCCTCAGGTTTAACAATATCTGGTTTCTTGCAACATTCTCCAGGTTTAACAATATCTGGTTTCTTGCAACATTCTCCATTGAACAGATATATATGACAAGAAATAGAGTAATAAAAACAAGAAGTCTAGTTTCAGTCTTGTCTGCCATCATAAACAAGTCTTGTCTGCCATCATAAACAACTGGCTGTGGTTTCGGCGACATCAGTGGCTACTTCTAAGTTGCCAGTTGCCAGTGACCTTTAAGTTAGATTCTTCTCTTAACATGTTGAGCAAAAGTGGCTCTAAAACTAAAACATAAACATGAGCTTTCTTGTTTTCAAAACGTTCCAAACCAATCTGAAGTTTTTGTTAGCAGCTGGCTGGTATGCAAGCAACTACACCTCAATTGTAGTTCAGCCACAGTTGAATTGATGAGAGCTTATAAGACAACTACACCTCAATTGTAGTTCAGCCACAGTTGAATTGATGAGAGCTTATAAGACAAAGACTATGATTAATCCGATAATCAAAAGCTCAAAGATTATGATTAATCCAATAATCGAAATCACAAAGATTATGATTAATCCAATAATCAAAAGCACAAATATTATGATTAATCCAATAATCGAAATCACAAAGCAGCTGAACCTCAATTTTAGTTCAGCCACAGTTGAATTGATGAGAGCTGATAAGACAAAGATTATGATTAATCCGATAATCAAAAGCACAAAGATTATGATTAATCAAATAATCAAAATCACAAAGCAGCTGCGTTCAGCGAAACTGGACCAGAGTCCAGTCAATAGACCTTCCTTCCGTAGTCCAGTCAACCTAGAGAAAAATAGACCTACCCTAGCTGCCTAGTGCTCAACGCCTGAGTCCCGTCAATAGACCTTCCGTAGTCCAGTCAACCTAGAGAAAAATAGACCTACCCTAGCTGCCTAGTGCTCTAGGCCTCAAGCCACATACAGTCCATTCAGACATGCATACACGGGTAAGATACCAAAATCTTAACTGCCATCTTTTTCACTCAAAACAGTGATATTCCAATAAAATCCTAATTGCAACCTACTTCTCTCAGAGGAAGACCCATGTGGGTCAAAGCTTTTCTTTAACATATATATATATATATATACTAACATTGTGCTTAAATATGCCAAGATCCAACCTACAGAGGAGCAATTTATGAACTCAAGTATAGATTACTTCAACTCAAGTACTCAGATCACAGAACCCCAAATGGCATGAAGATAAAATTCATGGAGCTTTAGTAGTAGACTGCTGTGAAAAAGGATTAGCTTACTAACAAATCCTATTGGACTGTAGGGGAATATGGTTATTAAGAGCTTTGCAGAGGACATGGAATGTGTCTGCACCAACAATAGGACGGCATACTGCATCGCTTAAAAACAGTCTGTGGTTCCCTTTTGAAGTCAAGTTGCTCATTTTCTTGTTCTCTAGGATGTATACATTGTCATGTTTATAGTGTTTTCTAGGCATGATCAATGTAGGAGCTTAACTTACATAGATCAACATGGGTCTTTGAAAAGTATTATTAGATATTACATACTACATGATACTAAGGTGTAGGAAATAGAAACCAAACATCTTTGACAATAATCATTTGAAAAAGTTTATTTTTCTAAGCTTTGTTAACAGTACAACCCTTAGTTTCTTAGATCAACCCCAAACATTAAACAGAGATATTACAAGAAATACAGTGATAAAAATATAAAATACCAAGTTTAGTTTCGGTTTCAGTCTTGTTTGCCACTATCCACCGGCGGCGCCGTTGCTGGGGTATCAGTGGCTACTCCCATTTTTTCGTGCATGAGCTTTACATCCTCCCCTACCTACAGAGAAATTAATGAGACCCTGGTTTAGTTTCACTTCACCAGCTGAACAGAACGAAAGATACCCTAGGTTAGTTTGTGTTCCTCGATTTCAAACGAATCTATTCAAACTAAAGTAGTCTGCCATTGCTATTCAGACAGCTAAACTTAGCTTCAATAATAGATTTTGGAAGCAAAGCAAAGACACGTCTGTGTTAATGAGAGATGGGTAGACTGGCGACTATAAGTTGTTCCTCAACTGGTTGTTTATCTTATTAGGGTCCAGGTTGATCAAGTTTTGGAAGACCTAGCAAGATACCCAACTACTCATCCAGAAGCAATCACATAGGTATCCTCCTAAAATCCAACTGCTATCTTTTTCTTCAGTCATTAACCCTCTCGGAAGGAAACATGATGGCTAAAGCTTCTTTTTACATTAGTATCAATGTCATGTCCCAAATTGAGATTATCAACATAACAAAGAGAAGGGAACCAAACCAAACACAATAAAGATTGAATCTTTACTCAATAATTGTAAGATTGAAACAGCTTACACAATTCAAAATTTGATTAAAGGTACTTTTCCAATTGAGTAAAACTTACTATTGCATCTTTCTGTGCTGCTGAAGGCTTGTAAGGACAAGCAGGTGGAACTCTTTCTGGTTTCCTGTATTCCCAACCTAAAAGCCTATAAATTCTTGCCTACAACCACCCAAATTAAAACCCAAGATTAATATTAATCAAAAAAGGGAAATGAAAAGTAGAAACAAAATCAAGAAATTAGATAGGGGGATCTATCTTACCATCAAAATATCAAATAGTATTGGTAAGAGGTTAACGATTGGGATGAGAAAAAGTGGTATTAAACAAAATACACAAACCTGCGAAAGAGAATTTAACAAAGATCAGATATCATCGAATTGAAGAAACCAGATTTATGTGTTAGAGAAAGACTTACCATTTTCGCTGGTGTTTTCTTCTGATCTTAACTGAGTTGAATATTTCGTGGATTCGATACTTTGAATTTTTTGAAACAGAAAGAACAGAAATTTAACGCAACAACAAAAGTCTTTTCGCTGGTTTTCTTTTTTATGTCAAAAACAGAAACCAAACACGACCTGAACACCGTATGTAAAGAGTTAACTACAAATTCAACGCTTTAGTTTGAAGGTGACTCGAGATAAGGTTCCCCTTAAATTCTCGGAGATGATTGATAACATGAGCACAATTTGCTGGGCTTAAAGTTTCGAAGTTTTTTTTTCATTTTGTTGTTCTTCTTCTTTTGGTATATGTGAAACAAACACAAAGAAAAGCTAGAAGAAAAACGCAAAAAAAAAAAAAAAAAAAAAAAAAGAAAAGAAAAGCTTTCAGCTTCTAACTAGAGAGAAGCAAGCTGCTTAGTCCGTATAGCTTGGACGTCATGGGAAAGAGCATAACCGGCTAGAGAGTGAGCTATAGATTTGGTCATTTCTGGAACATATCTGAATTCAATGTTGTTGAATCTGGTTACGAGCTCTTTAATGTCATTTTTCATCTTCTAAAATCTCCAGGGTGGTTTCTTCGTTGCTCCTGAAAAACATCTAACAACCAACTGACAGTCTCATTCAATGATTACATTCTGGAGATTTAGCCAAGCTGCCAGTTCTGTCGCCAGCTTCTGCAAAAGTAGGAAGGATACCTTCACACTTTAATTCTCACATTATCTCACACTTTGGGACCCTATTTTGTAAATAAAAACTAAATGGTAATAAGTTTGAAGCTAATTTTTTTGGGATATGTTTCTCTTACAAAGCTCTACATACCTACCAAAATTGAGCACATCCCGAAATGTATTACAACATCATCTACCAATCTTAATTTCAATGGTTATAAATAAATCCGTCAATTTTCAACGGCTCATTTTCAAAGTAATAGATAGTGATGTTATCCATGTCGCAATATAATCATTTTTGGTGAGAACATAGAGCTTTGTACGAGGAACATATTCCAAAAATATTAGCTTCAAATTCGTATTAGTTTGGTTTTATTCACAAAAATAACGTCCAATGTGTGAGATATTGTGAGAATAAAAGTGTGAGGGGATCCTCCCTCCCAGTTAAAAACTTTAAATTCCAAAGAGAAATTCTCTGGCTGTTGATTTTTTTTTTTTTGAGTTACTTGGGTTATCCCTATTTTTAATTGCAGTTGTTAAGATATAGAAAACATACACCTCATGAGAACTAATAAGAACTAAGTTGATTAAGAGTACATGTTTGATTTATGGTTGCATTATCTTTCCAGTTTCATATTAAAATTGTCTAGGTTAATGAAATTTACCTAGCCGATTGTGTTTGTGTCATTAGTGTTAGAGCATCATTCGGTCAAACTCACAAGTTTTGGTGTGTCAATTTTGTTGTTAGTGTTACACAAAACTATATCTTGATTTATAGTAAAGTAAAGCCAGTCTAGAACTAATATTAAAGCATGGTAGTTGAGTATCAGAATTCACTGAATAAACCTTGAAGATTGAAGACTGAAGAACAACGAAGACATATGTGAGAACTTCATTTGACAAAGGTATGTGGAGACTGATTATCCTATTTACTCATTATTTCTATCATTTTATTCTTTGGGACAATGTCGTATGGCTTTAGTATAATTGATGAAATGCAAAGAAAAATTTTCGAGTTTAAGGTTGTAATTGATTAATCTTGAAAATGAATTCAAGCAACGGACGTTCATAGGACTAATTTCTTTTTGAGGTTGAGAATAATTTATTTTTTGATAAACTATGTCTGCTAAAATATAAATAAAAAAACATCAAGTAATACTAATGTTTCACGAACTGATTTTCCAGTTCACAAACTGCATATAAACTTGTTGTTCCTGGAACTGTGAACTTTTGGGTATGTTTTTGAACACACCAAATTTGTTCTTTGTTCACAAATTAATTTAGCAGTTCGCAAATGGTAAACTGTTGGGTATGTTCTTGAACTCTTTGAAATTGTTCATGTACACAAGCTGATCCATCAGCTCGCAAACTGTACACTTTCACGATCGTTAATATACACTTCAAATAATTGTACGAAAAGTGATTTTCCAATTTGCGAACTGGCATGATTTGGGGTGTTATTAAATTTTATTGACGGTTCACAAGCTTTACGAGATTATTTTTCGTGGGCTCATTTTGTGCACGGTTCTTAAATGATAACTACGTTTGTGCACATTCCTCTTTGTAACTCAAGGGAAACTTCTCATATGTTTACATGGTTTACATTCTTTGGAATTAATCTATCTTGAGAAGTTGAGTTTGCTTGGGATCAAAGTAATTTGTAAATATGGAAACTAGTTCATGAACTTGATTTGTTCTCGAGAAACTATTTGCTTGAACTTTAAGAAATTTATCTTTATTTATCATTATAAATAAAGGACTCTCTGCAACCTAGAATCTCAATGTTGGAACCATGTTCCCTAATTACGGCTAGAATCATCCTCTAAAGACCTAGGTTTTCTAGAGAAACTGTATTAGGTTACAAATTTTACAATCATCACTAAGATTAGTGAAGCCTGGTCAAACCATTTTTTACCTGATAGATCTTTGTTATCCGTATCTTGATCGTCGTAGTTCTTGTCTATTCTAATGTCCATATCTTTTGGTATATGACTATTCAAGAAATATTGATTAGAGAATAAGATTGATAGAAATTACAAATTACGCTTAGACTTTGTAATTCCACAAGCTGATTGATATCTAAACTTGTATCAGATGATCTCGTGAGGTATAATCGATTAGGCATCTCTATAATCTTTTGAAGAGAGTAAGCTATTTATTTGATATCTTCTTTCTGCTGAAGATCCTCAAAGTAAACATATTTCCATTACCTTGATTGAAACATATCTGAAGGAAAGCAATAAGCTTCCTTTTAGAGGCAGGTAAGTTGAAGTCTTCACTTCGGCTGAAATAACTCTTAGGCCTGTAAAGGATGTCAGCGAGGGGTCAAGTGCGTAGGATTTTACAAGATCCAAGGGACTTAAGGATCACGATTGAAGCTGAATTTATTAAAGGTTTGATTCGATATCAATTACGTACCAGCCCGAAGTCTGATAGTAGGCGTGTTTGTAGTGGCTTAATGCATCATGGTGATCAAACTGGACGACGTACCGGGATTTTACTACTAGATTGCAGGTTTCCTCGTTAACAAAATCTTTGTTGTCTTGTGTTTTTTGTTTTACTCATTAATTATATTGTTTGTTTGTATAATTGAAATATCACAAGAAATACGTGATAAACCTAGATAGTTTTTAGCTCAATTGTAAAGATCCTACTAGACTTGTTCTTATCGAATTCGTATATAGAATTTGTCTTGTTGGAATTCAGATCTTGTACCGTTCGATTGTATACTAGGTTGACCTTGATTTACAATCAATAATAAGGATTTTTTTATAGAGATCTATAAGTATTAATTACACAAATATTTGTCTATACAGGTTCACGGACCGAAAAGTTGGTGGTGTACTAAGTACTTTGTCCTTTTTAATTAAATAATATCGCCCACAACTGTTTAATAAAAAAATGAACACAATTGGTTAGGTCATTATCTAAAACCTAGTTTTGAACACCACCACCACAAATGGCTATAGATAATTATAATAGATTTCAACTCTTTGGGATATGCATAATCAGTTAGGTTTATGATCGTAACCAACCGATTATGGAACTTGAATTATTTTAAAAGAAAATTGGAGTACTAGAACCGATTACGTTCTTATTTCCTGCCTAGACAACTGTAAGTTTGCGTTTTTAAAACCTTCACATTGGCTAGGTCGATAATAACAACCTAGGCGGTTATCAAGGACCATCTAGGTTGTTAACCAAAATCTAGCCGAACATTAGGTTTTTTTTTCCAATTTATGGAATTTTCTAGGGTATCGACTAAAACTTAATGAAGGTGATGTATATCTTCCTCGTATATATGCTTGAAATGAGTGTGATGATCGATAAAAACACCTTGAAGGTTATATGTAATTATTATGGAGATATATGACAAGTACTTTAATTTCCTAAAACAGACCATCAAATATGCAAACTAAAATATATAAAAAAAAATAGTTTGATAATCACCTAAATAGGGATTATAATTTATTGTAGAAGATAAAATAATTACGTACTAGTAGGAGATACTTATCTTCCCCCTTAAAGACCTTGAAAAATAAAACTCTCACGGTGAAGGATGATAGAACCTCGCTTCTTATTGGGTGAAATATGCCTTCTCCAAGTAGGAGTAATGGTGAGGACATTTGTCAAATTCTAATTAGTGGAATTCCTATTTGGTGATGGAAACCCACTCTCCAATTGGCTTCTATGCTTAAAAATTATTACACTTCCTTTACACCTAATATTTAATTGTACAGGGTCGCGTAACCTAGTGTGAGTGTACAACACCTCACGTCGACGATCTGGTTTTTATCCTCTTTAAGTAAACGTTTACCATGAAATTTGATTATCCTAAAACCCTAAACACCATGCGTAGCCTAAAATAGTCCCTCCCATTGGTCCTCTATTCGGAACTCCAATTTTTTGTGTTATTTGTGGATGATGGAGATTAATGTTGAGCGTTAACCGATCTTTGTGTATGAAATCAAATGATTTTGAATTGAGTTTAGAACTAGATGAAAAGTTTTATATGTCCAACTACCACTCTTTTACTTTTTTCCTCTCATATATTCTCTTGATTAGCTACGTTGTAAATATATTAATATCCAATCATCTTTGCAACACTTTGTGTTATCGGTTAGTGGTCTTGCGGTAAGTAATTTACATTCTTGAAAAGGAGAGGGTACCAAGTACACCGTCAACGTTTTTTGTTCGACACTGTATGGACAAAACCTAATACAATTGCAAGTAGACCAACTTAATGATCCTTGAAATATGTATATAGATTTTATATCGGTAACTCTTCTCGAGAAAGTCTAGACTCAAGAATCCATGAACACGATTATTAACGAGAGTACTTGGACGTTCTCAAAAATCAATATCCAAGATCAATCTAGTCGTATCTAAATAATCAAATCGGAATTCTGCCAAGTATGAAACTTATTATCTATATTTCAAGATGCGAATTCTACAAGAACGAGTCTCGTAATCGATCACAATTAATATAGACTTAATCTACTAGAATATGGACTTAATCTACCAGAAGTTTTGTTAACGAGGAAACTGCAATTACAGAAAAACCCGGGAAATTATCCAGATTTGAACACCGAACTGTATTAAGCCGCTACAGACACTAGCCTACTATCAAACTTTGGATTGGCATGTAGAGGAGACCGAATTCACTCTCCAAACAATTTAGCTTCGGTCGTGCTCCTTACGTCTCTACGCAATTGATTCCCTTAGTTGACGTCCTTTACATCCTAAGAGTAGCTTGATCTAAGTGAAGACTTTTATTACCAATCTGCCTCTAACAGATAATCCTATTTGATTTCTATTTAGATCGAATAGATCAAGGCTTGATCAAAATCTATTTGCAATAGACAAAACTATCAAACCTCACAATCCCGGAACACTTACACCCAGTTAGCTGAGAAGCCAAGACTTTGAACCACCTCTCGAGAACAATCGCGAACTTATCAATTAAGAATCGTATTTAGATATCTATCTTGAGGAATCACAAAGTCGGAGACAAAGAGAAATTTGCGATTTTTATCTATCTCGTTCCTGAAAGAGATTACTAAAACCTCAATAACATAATGAACAAGATCATGATACACTAACTATCAAGGTAAAGAAAGTCAGACCTAGCTTCACGGATCCTTAAGTGAAGTCTTTCACCGTAGACCTAATTATATTTCTCAAAGGAAACCTAGGTCAATAGAGGACGACTCTAGCAATCAACTCGGACACATAAGTGTCGGGACTACATTTTCGGTTGAATGAGTCTCTCTATTTATAGATTTTCAAGATTGAGAGTTGCTTAAAATTCAAGCTAAGATAACTTGAGAATCAAGCAAACACTTTTTGTGTTTAGATGAAACACTAGTTAGGTTTTCAAGTAAGCATGTGAAACTTATCTTTAAATCACATAGGAGAATATATATTGTGGCCCGGGTTCCGGAACCGTGTACAATGATACTTCTTGGAAAATATGCCTTTTGAACTTGAAAGCAATATTATGTTCATTTGAATCATGATGCACATACACAAGGTGTTTTAGTGATCATAGATGTCTTAGAGGTATATATGAGAGTCATAGCAACGCTAAACATATTTATTAAAATAGTCTTTGATTATATGCTAATACGTACTGAGATTGTTTGTGAAATGGTTTGTGAACTGGGTTAGTGAACCGTTGGCTATTTCACAAATTCAAATCACCACAATTTGTGAACGGGTTCGTGAATTGTCCCATTCAGAATTTTACGGTTCGCGAACCTACCTATATTACGGAACCTTAGATATCTATGGTTTGCGAGATGGTTTTCCAACCTACCCTAAGTACAGATTTCAGTAGTTCTGATACACTCTCTTTTGATGATGAAATATTCTCATTTTCCATAGATATAAAATATAATTGCTTGGGCAATTTTCAAATGATCCATATAACAAAAAATAGTTCTTGAACAATAAATTCTTTCGAATTAAGATTTCTAAGGACCAATGAATATCCATTGCTTAAATAATATTTCGAGATGTTTAACAAGACAAGCTTGATTTGAAATATCTTCTTTGCAATATTAAATCTACTATAAGTCATACAACATAGTCTCATGATAGAATGATAAGGCATGTGAGTAAATAAAATGGTTGATTTTACCTCTTTGTTGATGAAGTTCTCCAAATGTCTTCGTCAATCTTCAGTCTTCGAGAGTTATTCAGTGATGTCTGATACTCAACTACCAACCACCATACCTAGTCCGAGACTTGACTTGATATATTAAAAATCAAGATATATAGTTTTTTTCATTTAACATTGACAACAAGCTTGAGATAGCAAAACATGCGAGTTCGTAGAGCGGTGCTCTAATAATTACTAAAAGACATTAATTTTCTCAATGAGTCCTAAAATTGTTGATGATGTTCTACTCATGCTAAAGAAATAGATGACATGTAGTTATTCCTAATTTCCTACTATTAACCAAAATCATTGAAGGAAAATATGCCTTTTAAGGAATTCTTTGTTGGAAGTATAACATATTCGTCCCTGATTTTTTTAGTCAAATCTGTGTTAAGGATAACATTCCTAGCATGTTTCTTTATCAAATTTTTGATAACATCCCAAATTCAAATTTTACATGATGCAATAATTTCCTTTGTTGTGTTGAAGTATTATGTTACTAGAACCATGTACATAACGTCCTTTGTAGTGATCCCAGGAACACTAACTGAATACCTTATTACATTTTCTCTTTGCCCATCAAGAATGGCTTGACGCTACCGACTAATACCACACCCAAAAATATTACATATTCAGTCTCACCCTAGGCCCTCTTAACTGAGAACCCTATTACATTGTATTTTAGCTAAAATGTGTGACTATTTATTATCGTACATGTTTTGCCCATTTCGTAGACTTATGTCAAACCAATGTATACATTTTTGGAATTTACACTTCATCTGAATACAACTGCGATGTTAGCCGTCTTCATGTTCTTCTTATGAAATATGGGTGATCTTTTAATTGTTTCTCTGTTTTGTTTGAAGGGGGATTTCGGGATAGAAAAAAATCAATAACAGTTCAATGTTATTGCTAGCGATAATGGAAATCTGGAGCTAGTTGTACACGGGTTTTTCGTCTATACTAGAAATGAGGATGGAAAAATATTGGCATTTAAAAATGAAATTATTGATATTCGCCTTGTTTTATCCGCAATATGTGTTAGTAGAAGTTTGGTTACTCAATGGGATTGGGAATAGACCGATTGAAATAAATTGGTTTTGCGGTTCTTTCACTAGACAAATTTTTGATGCGAGAAAGTAACAAAGTTCCGTGTGAATTTTGTTTGCAATAGGTGACATTGTGTTCAACGATGGAAGACCAACTACTAGCCTTATATTTGTTAACAATGTCGATGAGAACTATTTCTTCTCAGTATGTTGAGTCTATTTTTGAGTGTCAGCCAGTGTCAACTATTCTCGATTTGGTCATCTTAAATTGTTCCATTATATTTCTTGAGTTTACCATTTTAGCATTCGACTGAACATATCAGCATGCACATATATTAGATTTGAGGTATGTTATTTTGATTTGAGGCAAAGCTACACACAATTTTGAGTGTTATTGATATGTATCCTTACATACTATAAGAAATTAATAAAATAAATTACATGATATGTCTTACTGAATTATTAGTCACTTTATTGCAGATTTAAGTAATGACAGACCAAGAAAAGAAGTAGATGTTGTTTTCAAGGATGGAATAGTGCTCTTGCAACAACATTAATGGCAGAATAAGAAAAAAGTTATCTCAATATAAATATAATGTCTTCATACTTTATTTTGCAAGCATCTTTAGCCTGCAAGGCGGGATACCGTTGCACTATAATTTGTTAGATATACTTGTAGAACTATCAATTATTTTTTGTGGAGGATAAAATTGAGCATATTTCTACAAGTATAGTTAATATCAAACTTGATGTTGGTTGTACCTGGAAGTCACTTGTAGAATTGAAAAGTTTCTAAGGAGTCTATAAGGTAGGATAGAAGATAGGGCATTTATCGAACCTAATGAAGGAAGAATACATAAAACGCAAGGAATTTATCGCGAATCAACAGTAACACGTCAGATAGCTCAAGTGAGGGTGCCCGATGTCAGGTTCATGACATGCTGAAAAAGCGACAATCCAATTAAGAGAGGAAAAAAATTGGAGGCAAACCATGCAAATTCAGTTAATGTGATATATAGGCTTGAAATCATGTGTACCAAGTAGTACCGATATTAGTTGTAGCAGTGCAAATTCTAGGATCAAGCATTAGAGGAGTAATGTCAACAGACATGGTTATTGTGTGCAAGGTGGCCTTGCGGAATAGCCGAAGCCAAGTGTTTTAGTTGGTATAATTTAAAAGCTTGCAGTGGTGTCAGCTCAGATCCTGTGCAGATAAGGTTCAGTTTGATGTCAACAAACTAAAAACCTGAAGCTGTGGCAAATTAACCATTAAATATCTATATTTTGTTTTCACCAATAAGTGAGAATTTTATGAGAAGCGGAAGCTTACAATGAAAATAAATTGAAATTGATAACTTGAAAAGGATAAATAATCAACCAATTTAGTTTCTTCTACCCTTTGAATAAAGGAAGAACCTAAAAATGGAGATTCTTCTCAAATAACTTACAATTTATACCCAATTAAATTGGAAAATATAAGAATATGAGAGGCATCTAGTTGATACTCTAGGATTAGATGATCTAATTCCCCCTAGAGATAGCAATTAGGTTTGAAAGAAGAGAACCTCTCATTCTTCACACAATATTCTAAAACTTAAACTTTCTCCTTTAACCTTATGTCTTCTAATATATACTAGCACCAAGAGCATACTTGGCATATTCAAAGTAATTCTAGGATGGACTATAAATGGTGCTTCAATATCGATATGGGACATCCACAATACATCATCCTCCCCTTCTTTGAACAAATTCGTCCTCGAATTCTTCAAAGCATATTCTTCATTGGTGCTTGAACTTCTTCCTTGTTTGAAGACAATTCTACCTCTACACCTTCCATTATAATTACTCATCAAATGTAGCACTTTGTGGTCATAGTTGACAGCATCCCTGAGTAGTAATGACACACCAAGTATTTCTTCGTTTGTAAATACGTTATCCTCCCCTTGTTTGAACAAATTTGTCCACGAATTCTCCAAAGCATGTTCTCCATTAGTGCTTGAACTTCTTCCTTGTTTGAAGACAATTCTACCTATACACCTTCCATTGTAGTTACTCACCAAATGTAGCATCTTGTGGTCATAGTTAAGAGTATCCCCAAGTAGTAAAGAAACACCAAGCATCTCTCTCAACCTTGCACGAAGACTACAACCATGAAACTTATCTTCAATGAAATCCCAAATTGGATTCATATATATTGCCTCCCCATTTTGTTGTAGCTTGAGTGAATGCTTGCTTCCAGTAGTCGGTTCACATACTTGAAATTGTTCTTGAGATGCTTCTAACATAGCATTTTCCAATTCAATATCATACCTTAGTACACCAAAATCTTTTACTTCACTACCATTAACTACCTCATCAAAAATTGAACACAATGGATTGTATTCTTCTTTCTCTTGATTTTTACGTGATAGCACTTGGTCCATGATAGTAAAATAATCAAATATTTGATCCATATTCATGCCATCTTGATAGATTGGAAGAACACCCACTATTTCATTTTCCTCATGACACAAATAACTATCAAATTTTGGTGGAGACATTTTATCAAACACCTTGTGGGCACTTTGTTTATCCTCACATCCACCAACCAAAATTGATACATCTAGTTCACTTACATCATCACAATCATTAGATAGAATCCTTTGTTGGTTATGGAGACTTACAAGTTTCCAATAATATTCTTCAAAAATTTCTCCCATTCTTGGATACATATCATCAAACACTTCATGTACAATAATCATTAACACATCCTTTGAATGAATCCTACCCAAATTAACTTCTCTTTCGTAAACCATGGTGAAATCAAAATAAGATTGAAAAACCCAATTTGAAAATACTATCAAAGAACATAAAAATCAACCCAAAATACTTGAGAAAGAGATTAGTAGTGTTCACCTCAAAAACAAATATCTTCACCAATCACACATTTTCCCCTTGAGAATCAAACCAAAGCTCTTGATACCAAATGATGAGAAGCGGAAGCTTACAATGAAAATAAATTGAAATTGATAACTTGAAAAGGATAAATAATCAAATAACTTATAATTTATAATTGAAAGTAAGAACCTAAAAATGGAGATTCTTCTCAAATAACTTATAATTTGTACCCAATTAAATTGGAAACTATAAGACTATGAGGGGCATCTAGTTGATACTCTAGAATTAGATGATCTAATTCCCCCTAGAGATAGCAATTAGGTTTGAAAGAAGAGAACCTCTCATTCTTCACACAATATTCTAAAACTCAAACTTTCTCCTTTAGCCTCATGTCTTCTAATTTATACTAGCACCAAGGGCTTACTTGGCATATTCAAAGTAATTCTAGGATGGACTATAAATGGTGCTTCAATATCGATATGGGACATCCACAATACATCAGAATTGAAGGATGCAAAGAAAGAAAATAAGAAAGCCATCAATGTGTATAAATTATGCCTTTCGCTTTGGTTTTTGGGCCTTGCACTTTTCGCTTTTTTGTTCAATAGTTGCATTTCGATTATCGGTGGTGTGTATGGGTTAGTGGTTCAAACGGTTATAGGTGTCCTAACAAAAAATACAGGATACTATCAATTTTTATCATCAAATGTTAGATGAAAAATTATAAGGAGAAGTTAACTATGCAGAGAGCACCAATCTAGTATAGTTATATAGACATTACCTAGATATACTCGATAAATCTAGGTTGATTTTTTTTTTTTTTAGATAAATCTCATAAAATTTAATTTATGATAAAATAGAGATTACATGGACTTCAAGAACATCAAGATCAAAGATTGAAATATAATTAAAAGGTACTAACAAAGAGTAATTCGTGAAGAGAAGTAACGAACTATCAACGAGAGTACCAAGCTATCTGAATATTGAAAGAATGGTTTTGGGATATAATCCAACCATTTTGATAGGTTTTTTTTTTCTTGAAAAAACAAATGTTCTCATAAAAATTTGAGAGTAATATACCCAAAGTCTTGATCTTGATCACCACACTTGAACTTCCACCCAAACTCTCCATTGAAATCACAAAGAAACGCCACGAGAGCGCATAGAGAATCTCCATAAAGAAGAAATAAACAAAAAGGAGCAAAACATCCATAATACTCATATTAGGCTTGGGCTTTTACGTGCCTTGTCGGACTATTTAAAAAAACATATCTATGCATCATAATAAGTCATATCCGCTTCAATGAGCATGGAAAGAGAAAAAGGTCTAAAAACGGGGATCCAATGTGCAACAAAGGGTGCGGGCACCTGCCCAATTCGAACCAAAAAGGTCTAAAAAAAATGAGTAAATCCAATGTGCAACAAGGGTGCGCCGACCTACCAATTCAAACCAAAAAGGTCTAAAAATGAGTGAGGAAAAAATATTTCCAACCTGCCGGATTCGAACCAGTGACCGGCAACCACTACAGTCCTCTGCTCTACCAACTGAGCTAAGGTCGGGCTTGGTGTAAAGTCGATAAATTGCATTATTTAAACTTAATAGTAAGTGTAAATTTTCCTCACACTAAGATGTAAGAACTACACAATTCATTTGTTTTTGAAATAGCAACCTACCTAAAAAGAGGAAAAAAAACTAAAAATAGAATAATGGAACAAGAATCATGATTGCCTAGTGGCAAAGACTCAGCAAAAATAATTTATGATGATTGAACCTTGACATATACAAGAGCAGCTCAATCAGATAAGAAACTTAGGGCAAAGATATCTTCACAAAAAGGCTGTAGGCTCTCTCTTTGCCAATACTCCAAGACTGAGTTTGGATCTTTGTACGAATGAATGCTTCTTTGATAATTGTCAAAACCATTATTACTCAGAAAAAATCTTAAATCGTAAAGAAATGGTTGATTGATAGGTGAACAATTCCACGTGGAATTTCCTTGCCCTTAATTTAAAAAAAAAAACTATTGGTAAAAATAATATGGATGGACCCGCAGTTCATTTTGATCGAAAAATACTTAGAAAGAAAGGGTGATGGTTACAGCTGAACAAAGCCTAAAGCTGATATGACCATTGCAGAAGGGCCTGTGTCCCTAAAAGGGTCCACTCCAAGGTGTCACTTGAATTCCGTTTAGTTTTTGTGATCAGACCATTAAACTCTAATGGAGCTCTCAAGGAATGGCAATTCCGTTCATGAAAAACGTCAAAACCCCAAAGGATGCTAGGAGTTTTCAACAGTAATTCTACTCAGCCCACCATTCAATCCCACCGTCAAACCCACCAATGAGGTGGCACTGATGTGGCTTGACTTTTTTATTTTCTTCGGTTTCATCTTTCGTGCTTTAAGATACTTTGTTTTTTCCATTGTTATGTCATTTGAAGACTCATCCGGTTCTGGTAACTTTTGAGGATCATGATGGTTCAATGGGTTTGAAACTAAAGTTATAGGTGCTGATAAATTATTGATGATAAAATTAGTGAAGATAAATTTTGTGGGATATTTGGAAATTTTTAGGGTTGACATAAACGAGTTCGTAATACCTTGTTTTGCTAAAGAGGTAGAGATGAAAAAATGGATTAGAGTTTTGATGACCAATTACTAGCCATGGGAACATGACTACGTGAAGTTTTTCTTCGTGGGTGTTTGTTCGTCTTTATTCTTCCATTGAAGTTAGGACTCATGAAAAGTGGCTAGATCCTATCGTTGGGTTGTGGTTTACCAGATGGAGTTCCTTCAATTAATTACCATGAAGAACCATTGTCAAAACGATACAGTACCTTCCCAATCTAATCCTAGATATGACCTATAATTAACATTTCCCAGTATTTGATTTGAGATTCAAGGTTCGTCAAATTGATACAGCATAAAACATCAGAAAGAAAAAGAATGAGAAAATAAAGCTTGGCTGGGAGGAGAAAGAGATACGACGAGAAAGAAAACGAAACCAAGGGGTAGTATGTTCTAAGATCCATTTAAACAACAAGTCAATGCCACATCACCGGTGGGTTTGACCGTGGGTTTTAATAGTGGGCTAAAAGAATTATTGAGTTTTCAAGCATGAGATGATCACTTGTTTACATATTTAGATTTTGCTCAAAGATTTTCTTTAATATTTGATACGATCGGAGTCTAGGACTCTAGATTGACATATTTTCAATGAAAAGACACTTGAATGGAATGGTGATTGATTGTCGAAAATTATTGACAAATTCATGAAACTTGACCTGGACTAGCCGATTTGATCTTAATGTCCTGCCGACATTATCTTGAACAAACTCCAAACTTTAAGCCATAACATATTAAGATTGAGGTTAAGCTGGCATTTCTCAACTTCTTTATCATTCCTGGACTGTGTTCTCGTGTAGACATAGATTATCGGTGGACAACGAAATGATTAAGGAGAAAAGAAGTAGAATAAACAGCAAATGAGTCATTCACGAAAAGAGAAATCACAATTAGGACCTCAAAAAAATGTCAAGAGGTTGGCGAATTATGAAGCATGAATCATAAACCCTGAGGAAGTACGTAAGGTTACCAAGCTAATTTTTGCTATAATGCATTCTTCAACGTGACCGTGACAACACACGTAACTGAATTATAAACTTGTATAACAAGCGGAAACCAGAAAACAAAAAAGAATAAACAGAAGAAAATTCTATGAGCTGGTTGCTTCAGTACGGTCAACTTCCTTGAAACATTCCATGAATTATACTACTAGTATCTGTTAGGCTAGGTCTTGTGAGTTGGTTCATAAAAACATGATCAAAAGGTGAAAGGAGGTAACGAGATTACAAATCACAACAAAAAGCGGATAATGGCTAGCCTGAAGCCTTTGTGAATGTATGTCATAAGACCATACTGTCTTTTCTTATTCTTGCACTAATTAATTCATGTTTTAGTTTAACATCTATCATTTGCCCTTTTGACACAACCTACCTAGCTTCAAACTTTAGAATCTCATTTCCCATTTTGACAAAATCTAACCAAGATAAACTTATACGGTAATCTTAATTGTTAAGCATGCAACATTGCTGTTTTTGAAAGTTAGGTTTCACAAACTCTGTTTCTTTCAACTTTGAAACCTTACAAGCGCGTTCTGTGTATAGTTCTTTGAAGCAGCTTGTAAAATAAAACGAGAAGACGAATTTAGACACTGTCCGAAAGCAAGTGGACCTCACGCGCATATCAAAGCTCTATTGTTTAACATGTTCTGTCAAGTAGTTTTCCACAACAAGCGGTGTTGAAAATCAATTTGTGCTAAAATTTTTTTTTAATAAATAAACCAGGGCCATCCCTGAGATTACAACTTACAAAAAAATGGTTTCACCCCTTTGAAGAAGGCTCACCAGTACGGAGTTTATATGTGGCTCCTTCCACTGCTTACACAGATTTTGTTCCATACACCTATTGTGCTATTCAGTCGCCCTATTCTCACCATTCCCCGCTCATCTTGTGTCAGGAATCCATATCGAATTTGCGACGGAATCTTTAGCAAATGGCTAAACGTCGTCATAACTCTTTAGTGATCGATGAGCATGAATTAAAGTAGGATGAGTTTCAGATTCAGATTATATATATCTACACACTAGAAACACTTTTATTGTATACTCTTGTTGGAAAAAACGTGTTTAACCATGGACTTTGACTTGCCCACAAAATGTTTTTTCCTTGTGAATAGTTAAAACATTAGTCACACATAGGTGAAAATCTAAACAATTTTAGACTTAAATACCATAGAATTGGGCTATAAGGGCAGGCCCTTTGGGCACTTAGCCTTTTGTGCGATTGGGAAGACTTAGACTATGGCTAGGGTCCCTTTCCGTCTGCGCGGTGCTTTTCGCATATGAGAAGCACGCCGCCTTGCCGGGTCGGGTCGGGTGTGGGTTCAATAAGACTTTCTCTTGTTTTACTTGCGATTTTTGCTATAAATAGTGAAGAGTTTCTCACTTCACAATACACACCAAGAGAAGCTTTCTCTTCTCTTGTTTTCTTAACGAGTTCTTAAGGTTTTTGAGAAATAAAAACTTTCAGTTTTCTCTCTTGAGAAACAACTTTTCAGTCTTTGCCAAGCTCTTAGGGTACCTTCCTTGTATGCTACATCGAGAGGTACTAGCGGTAGTTGTATCCTGGAGGTGACTCGCCAACTGCTATAGCATCTCGGAGGAGTAGCGGGCGATATTGCCTTTTAGGTCGGCGTATTTATACGTGCCTCTACTGTTCCCGATTACCATTGTTTGAGCATCACCAACAACATCAGTGAAGCATGGGTTTGAGCTAAGTATATTTTTCACATCTCTTTCATTATTGTTACATTGTTTCCAACAACTCTCACCTTAGACTTTGACAGAAAGATGAAAAAATGAACTCAATTTCAATGTCATTCAAATTTGGAAACATGATAATAACATACAATAATAAGTAACAAAAACAAAATATAAATCTCAATTATTGCTGAGAAACCTGAATGCATTCAGCGGTTCAGCCCTTCTTTCTTGAATTTCTGTGTCTTCTCTTTTGGGAAACTAGATGCTCAACACTTCTTTTACTACTGTTTACATACACTTGGAAAAATAGCCACTTAATTGAAAGATGAGTAGATTATTAAGAGAGTACAAACCTCAATTAATTATGGCTAAACAAATTAAGCCCTACACTCAGGTGTAAGAGAATGGTCTCTTTTATAATCGTTGCAATAGTTATAGACCATGTAGTACCTCTGTGCCCACCTCATGGCCCAAAACTGTTTTCGGCTTAACACACCGGACCTATAAGGAGAGGCGGAGACAGGGCGGCACGAGGGTCTTGCATAGGCGGAGCAACCACTTAGTTTGAAATTTGAATACCTTCCGACGAAGGGCTGATACTGATAGTTAGCCTTGTATTTACCGTCTTCGGTGGCCCATGGGGATGCATCCCATATTGATCCATATACCCACATTGGCCTCAAGGGGAAGGTATATGCACTTTTCTTCCGGTAACTCTAATGGGTATGTCATCAACAAAAAATCTGTATCACAAGACCACCATATCAATATTTGAAACTGTTAGCATCAGTATGAATAAGTAAAACAACTGTCCATAGCTATTGGTTATGTTCACCCAGTTTGAACATGGTGGTGATCATAATGAGGCTACAGAATGTGAGACCCCATTTTACTATTGATAGCAAGAAAATGAATCAGTGAGCAATAAAATTTTGGATCATTATTAATTATAGGTCCTATAGCCATATGTTCAAATGACTTAACCTAATGTATACTATGTTTTGCTAAAATGTCATTATCTCACTTTAATGAATATTCCAAGACTTACATAATCTCCTTGGGACTCCAGAGTATGGCATAATTATGGAAATTTGCAGTTGGATCGAACCAGAGATGAAACTTCATTTCTCTTCCTATAATCTTCCCATCCCCACTTCCTTGAATGTACACATTTGTCTGTAACGTGTACGGTTTCCCCGGTGTTGTCCCAAGAAACTCGATATCAACTTCGTCGTGATGCCCCGGATGAGCTTCACTGTTCGAAAGCTGGGAAGAAAAAAAACAAAAAAGGAAAAGAAAAGAAGTACACAAACGATTGAGTTGTTAAATTCCTAGACGGACATAATGCTAATAATCAGTACGTTTTGGTATTATGATGAATCTTACGTAGAAGGATGTTATGACTCCTGCAGTGTAACCAGGTTGGAGTTTGATTGCAGTACTGAAGTACCCGGATCGAAACGGTTGAATCGACTTAAACCCACTTCCTGTTTTGGTGTACTATGATGAGTAATATGACATTAAAACAAATATGCCATTGTTGATCAAGAAAATCGTAACTTACCAGTGTTGCTGTCAAGCCAAATAGTCAAAGATTTTTTGTCTACTTTTTGATGTTGAGGACCCCATAGATTTCTATATCCATGATAAAACTCAATGGTCTTGAATTTGTGACTTGGATAGTAACCAGGAGAGGGTATAGCACTCTTTGATGAAGCAGCAGGGAGGATGATCATAAGGATCATCAAAACAGTAGAGCAGAGAAATATATGATCAGCCATATTTAAAAGAAGGGAAGAAGCAATTTGTTTGTTTTTGTTTTGGAGATCGCTTATGAAAGAGATCAGAAAGAGACGTTATAAAGAAATAAACATAGAATGATTGTAAGCTTAATTTTGAGTGTGAGAGAGAGGGAGAGAAGAGAAATGGGTAGCTGTTGGAGTAAGGCATATCAGTACGATCGATATTAATAAGGAAGTGGAATGGACCCACACACTATATAAGAGAGATATGTAGTGGCAATGAGTTTTTGGGACTATGCTGTACCAAACTAGTTGGTGGTGCTAATGTAAATTCAGATGAAAACATATATTTCAAAAAAAAAAAAAAAAAAAAAAAGCCGATCCCCTGTAGAAAATGCAGCCATCATAACTTATTGGTTTGACTTAATAATTGTTGTAGACACTTGCCTGTTTTCCCTTGGAGAGAACTGTGTATGTTAAGCAATTGGTTTTGAAACCATGTTCAGGTTCTCTAAACAGTGTAAATCAGGGAAGACTCAGAAAAATTGGTGTATTCCGCTAAAGAAATTAACACAGTACATAGGGACACACAAAACGAGTCTATAATCATGCTAACTACCTCAAAAGAATGCGCAGAGTTCTAGTTACATGGTCCATAACAAATAGTTAGTTGAGGGTTTGCCAATTGCTACCACTATTTTGAAATCTAGCTCCACCCTCTGCAAGTCGTTTTATAGAGACAAAATCGATTTATTCTTCACGCGAATGGTAATTTTTTTGCTGTTGTTGTTTTTACTAGCCAAAACTATTGAGACTTGAGAGCATTGCCTTCTTCAATGGAAAATATGGGGTAAAGTAGATGAGGTCTCTTTAATGTTGTGTTCAAAAACTTCTTATCAGAAGAACTCTCTTGCTTCTTTGAATGTATGTGTTCAAGAAGGTTGGGGCATTAGATTTTTGCCCAAGCAATTTTCCAACATTGAAAGAGATGTACAATTTCGTCGAATCATTAAAAGCATTGTTTTACTTTTTCCTCCTTTTTTTCATTTTTTTGGTTAGAATTACAATGGATTGCTGGTTACCCATGTGACTTCACTTTTTTCACCTCGGGCCGTAATTCGGGTTCAGGTATCAGCAGGGTCCGTACACTGTCTTGAGTGGATTGCAGACCATCTTTGTGAATGATTCCTTTCACCTCCTTAAGTATTAATTCAGGTATGAACTGATGAAGGAGAGTACGACATGGACCATCGTCATACAATGTCGAGAAAGCCATACAGATGAGTTGTGTAGTTACTACAGCTCGAGTCTTAGATTTTAGAATCTAGAATTCTAGATCGAGTTCTTGTGGGTGCCAAGATGTACCAGGATTTGTTATTCTACTTCCAGGATTTCTTTCTCATAATTGTGAGAGATATTACAAAGAGAATTAGACGGTGATTATTTTCTTATGATATCTGACTTGAACGAAATAGGATGTGTCGGTTGTAGTGTTAGAAGTCCGACATTCAAACCAAGAATGACTGCAGAGGACGATATATGTACCTCAATTGTACAAAAATCCACAGCTATACGTTTGAATTTAAGAAGGATCGAGTGCCACTATCTGTATTTATGGCATGATTATTTTCCAATTTGCTAGTTTTATCGTGACCTAAATGCATGTCTCTTTTTATTTTGATCGAAAAAACACACATTCGTACTCTCTATATAATATATAAAAAATTTAGGAGTTCAGCACTTGCACAGGGGTAATTTTTGAGGATTTTTCCCCTACTAAGAGCGTCTTCATTTGGAAATTAAAGTAGATTGAAAAACAAAGATTACGAATACATATGATTTTTCAATGTGTTGGTATATCCTTATCTCAGGATTGCAGTCTGAGATATTGATATCGCGCAACATATTGTTCATCTTAGAAACAGAAAGGGAAAAACAATTGAATTTGAAAATTGAAAATCTAAATCAATAGCAGGGTTAATTTAGCTTGGCATTCTAATCCATTGTTTTTTATGGATTTCTCTTTTTCTTGCTTTCTTGACCGAGATATCTGCAACCCGTTGCACCTTCTATTGTTGAACAAAGTACCCAAAAAGTTGTCACGAGAATGTAGAATTTTCATTGTTTCAGCAACTATCGCCTGATTTTCTCCAGTAAACATTGCTTGCTTTGGCAGTCGCCTTCCACCTAAAAGTGCTTTAAGTCCATACTTTTTGCACAAGATGATGTTTCTAGCAAGCTCGGAGCTTCCTCTTCTTCTGCATTGAAGGCCTCCTTTTCTTACTTTATTGGCCAAAATATCTGCAACCCATTGCACCTTCTATTGTTGAACAAAGTACCCAAAAAAAGTCGTCACAGGAATGTAGAATCTTCATTTTTTCAGCTAATGTCGCCTGGTTTCTCTAGTGAACATTGCTTGCTTTGTCATAAGCATAAAGGATTATTCTTTGGCAGTCGCTTCCACCTAAAAGTGCTTTAAGCCCATATTTTTTTCCCAAGATGTGTTTCTAGCAATCTCAAAGCTTCCTCTTCTTCGGCATTGGAGGCTTTGATGGTTCTGGCTCTAGCTTGAACAGCTGCACACGAGTCAGAACATAAAATTAAACCATATTCTTCAATAGAAGAAGAATAAATTCAAGAAGCATCAAAATTCACTTTGGATTGATTAGATAAAGGTTTTGTCCATCGTTAACTTAGTAAAGGTTATTGTTTCTCTTCGAAATCCAAAGTCATTGTTTACTCTGTTTTGTAAGTTATCATCAACAGTTCTCTTGAGTGGAGACCAGGATTGCAAATGTCTCTGAATTGCTAAAGCAAGTTGCGTACTTGTGGTTGATTTGGAATGAAAGATTCTAAGACATCTCTCCTTCCAAATTAACCAGCATTTGTAGCCATTATCTTTCTGTCGTTGTTTTACAATTTCCTGCAATGCAGTTGGAGTACATTGAAGCAAAGGAAAACTCTATATCATTATTATTGAGATTCAAACCTACAAGAGAGGTAGCATCCAATCAGACTTGGTATAAGGACAATCAAACAACAAATGTTTAATTGATTCACACTAATGTTCACTGAAAAAACTATTTCATATCCATATCTTTTATGTACTGACCCAATTTCTTCCTAACATGTAGAGTATTATGAATACATTTCCACAAAAGGATTTTAATTCTGTGAGATACATTTGGTTTTCGTAAAGATGCATATTTAGACTTAACCGTATCTATAGTGAGGTTTTGAAACTTCGATACATGGATTTCTTTGAAAACTCCTCATATTTGGTTAATAACCATCATAATCTATCTGTTTCATCATGCCATTTTTATCGGTAAATAATCTAACACCGAGAAATTTTTTATAATAATTTGGGAAGTTAATCCTAACTTCCCTTTCATTCCAATTTTGTGTATTTGAGTCTAACAACTCGGATACAAGTTATTGTGGGAAACCTGCTGGTCGAACTCGCAAGCGTTGCTATCTCAAGCTTGTTTGCCAAGTTTAGTTGTCAAAACTATAAGTCTAGATTTCTAGTCTACTAATAGCTATGTCTCGGATTAGGATAGAATGTGTAGTTGAGCTTTAGACTTCACGGTGTTCATCGATTGAAGACGAGGAACTACTAAGGGGAGATTGTGGAACTTCATCAACAAAAGGTATGTGGAGACTTGAACTCATCTATCACTCAGAAGTCTATTTCTATTCTATCTCCAATTGAGACAAAAGTAGTATAACTATATAGACTTTATTTAATACACATTTGATATTTCGAGATGAGTTTAACTCGCTTACATATTTCTCGAAATATGTGTTGGTAAGCTTTTCGCTTTAGCAAGTTCATCTTTTATTCTTGTGAAAATCAAAAGATGATCATGTGAAAATCGCCTGGTAACATCTTATATGATTTGTGTGAGACAGTCATTTGATGTAGAATCAGAATGTTTCGTATTGATCATTATCACTTGAAAATTGCTTTGAAGTTAATAGTTTGTGTGAGACAGCTATTCTCGTTTTCTAAGAATGTTTCAATGATTAAAATGGGAGTTTAGAACAATTAACCATTGATTGGATATAGCACAAAATGCGTACTTGTATGCTAAGCGTTGCAAAGTGTATTCCAAGTAGGGAATTTAGTATGCATACCCGTATGCGTCTCGATTCAACGATTGAAGTCCGGGAGCTATAGTATGCATACCCGTATGCATCTTGGTTTCAAGCGAGTTGGTCGTGAACGACTTTATGCGCACCGTTTATCTTGGCGGATATACCAAGTCTGGAACTCTAGCTATGCGTACGCGTTTGGATACACAGTGGGTTAAGTTCTAAAATCGGTTATTCATGAACAAATACATTTACATAATAAGGAATGCAATCTCTGCAAACCATGGCTATAATGTTCATGAATTAATTGGTGAATCAAAATCGATTTTGCTTCGCTTTTGTCTTGTATACTTCTATGAGAATATAAACAATTGAACAACTCGATAACTAGTTTCATTTGAGTCATTTGAACTAGTTGTAATTAAGATGAACAAGGTTGATATGAAAGTGTGATCGGTTGTCAGCCGACACAAATATAATTTACACTTTCTTACTACTCAAAATATATAATGAAGCAAGGGCAAGAAAGGATCGTTCCCATAGAGAGGTCTTGGTTGTCAATATGTTTCGGTATCTTATAAGTAACACGGGGGTTTGCTGATTTTTATAAACGAAAAATAAAATAAAAGCAAAACAATAAAAAGTAAACACGCAAATCAAGGATGAGAAAGTATTGGTCATGGATTTCGTTTTCATTCACAAACATGTTTTCAACACAATAATTAGAATTGATATTTTAATCTCAACTTTTATCAAAGGCCCTAAGATACCTTGATCGCAAGAATACCCAGCTAATCTCCTCTTGTCATCAACAAACACATTAAAAGATGCGAATATGAATTCTATCTAAAAGAACAACCTAACGTGTAAAAGCACTAATCAAGTTTAATTCCCTAGATGCATTAGGTTCTATGAAATCGAGGTCAATCAAAGCAATCGAACGTGTAAAAGCACTAATCCGATTTAACAAAGGTTATGGTTCACATAAGATCATAAGAATATATCACTACAAACTATAATCTTATTTATGCTACTTGTAATCGGGGAATTATCACTTTTGCGTATAATAACCCTAATCTAGCAATAAAGATGAAAGCAAACTCAATCGATTCGCGACTCGACTAACAAGCATTCAAATCATGTAACAATATTAATGGTGAATCATAAGCGATAATATGAGAGAAAACTAATTTATTGAATTAAAACCCATATTTGGAAATCAACTTATTTCATAACCAATAATAAAACTCTAGCTCATATTCATGGAGTTCATAACAAGAAGAAAGAGAAAAGGTTTCATGTTGTAAACCCTAGAACAAAAGTAGAGGCAAAAGATAATAAGATAAAAGATATAAGATAATCCCCAAGTTGTAGAAGACTTTTCTTTTTATAGCTTTTCTCAACTTCTAAAATTAGGTCTTCATAGTCCAAAACCCATGTGGTCCACCAAGCCCATGTGTGTGCAAATACCCATGTGAAAATATGACCCAAAAAGAGGTCATAGGAAATCTGGTATTATGGCCGGAAAAGTGTGGCAGACATCTCAGTGTGGCAAAGTCAACCCGGTCACCGGTCAAACGAAGTCAAATCGGTCAGTGTCAACCGGTTAACTCGGGTGTGGTGAGTCGGTGAGTTAAGTGATTGAGAGAGTCGGATCATGAATCACCGGAAGTTCTCTAGGCTGAGTGGGGACTTGCCAAGGCACGAGCCATTTGCATAGCCTAACTAGTCTTCGCACCATCATGGTGCTTCACCGCCAATATGTCATCTACAACTCCCGGTTCCACTGTAAACCTAACATACATCTCCTTCTTCAGGCATTCATTCATTCATTCCCGGTAGTAGCAACTTCCAATTCATCTCCACTACAACCAGGATAATCACCTCTCCCCTTCTTCGTTCATGCAACAAGTCCAAGCAATTGCACCTTCTCTTCCGTACCACGAGCTGCACAACCATCCATCCATTCTTGTAGTCTGGGAAATAACAACCAAATCAAACAAAGACACACACACACACTCAAACATCCACCATCTTCTTCACCCGCAATTCAAACAAACCATCTACCCCTACACCATTTCATTTGTATTTAGCATCCATTCTTTACCAAAGACTCCACGTAACCTTTGCCATTTCAACAATTCGTGCCAAACCTCGCAAACCTTAGCAAAATCGCCTTCTCGATTCATGCCTTGCCCAATTCTGCCACTGCGAACTAACCTCCGCTTTGAGCTTTTCAACCAATGATGCACCGTACCAGCTCTATTGCATCATAACCTGCACCAGTTAACCATGTTCTCAACACCACATGAGCTGCAAGCTCTAGCATTGCCACTTCAGTGCATTGATACCAACACCAAACTTCCACCATTTCCTGTTTTTAGTCCCCACTACACCATCTTAACAATTCCATCCTCTATTACAACTATCAATCGTAAAGCGTATGCACTCATCCTCCGAACTCCATTGATTGCAAACAAGCGAGAACATCTCACCGCTTCAAGTATTTGTGTCTCCTTATCGCTCCCAAAGAACGCATGACAACCCATCAATCACTTTGCGATCAGCGATTCTACCAGTCCTGTGATTGACCGCCATTTCACTCCATCTCAACCACCATTTGAATTACGGACTCCAATCCACGGCTTGCCACAGCCATATTCTCTGTTGACACCACACATTGTCTCACCACCACCAAAGATCTGACTTCGAAGTCATCTCCCTGTCATATTACAGCTGCAACCTAAATATTCATCTACTTGAGCAACACCATCAGTTCAACCTGCCACCAACCATTTCACAAATTCATCCAACAGCAGCATCTCATGGTTTCGACACCGCATCAAGCCCTTGTTGTTCTCAGTTTCTCTATTTCCGGTGCAATTTATCTAATTCTCAATTGAGTTCTCGATCTCTTAGGTACAATCACCATAACCTCAAGCCATCTTTGTTCCATTTCAAGCAACCTTCCTTGTTCTTCTCCGCCCTTTTGCCATTGTGACCTTGCCAATGGCACCAAAGAAGACTGCCATCACTTAGCTAAACCATTGCGGTAGTAGCTATGGCTCATACCACTACCAGGATTCGGCTCTTGAAACCCACAATCCAAAATCCTCCACTACAATCTCTCATTGACCACCATTCAAATCTCATACACCTCCGCAGCAGTACGTACTGTAATTGCCATCAATCTCATCCGGCTGATCCCTTTCCATGCCTTGAATTTCAACATCAAATTGAACCAACACATTCAATGTACACAACTACCTTCATCACTGCAATTCACTTTCCAATTTTCAATTCCCATACGCATCTATTAACACCTGTAATCCTTGTTAACCTCTATGACTGCAATTCTGTTCAATTTAGATTCATCATCTTCACTGAAGAGAACCCATCTCAATTTCAGCTTCGATTCCTTGATTTCTTCTCTGTGAATCCGAGTTTAACCCTTTATTCATCACCATCTTGCCATCCTCCCGCACCATTTTCATCTCAAACTCGGCTTCTTGATTTCACTTCCAATTGATCAAGAACTATAGTAAACCCTAACTCCTTCAATCCCCGGCTTGAATTCATATCGATTACTTCTCTCTTGTCTCATTCGACAAAGACCTAATCACAAGACCCCTTTTCCATCTTCTCCTTCTACGATTTCCATCAATATCATCTTCCTCGATTCGATTTTCTCCTCTCGGTTTCTCGATCACGGATCTTCACAATAA
This sequence comes from Papaver armeniacum, assembly GCA_023531295.1. Taxonomy (NCBI): domain Eukaryota; kingdom Viridiplantae; phylum Streptophyta; class Magnoliopsida; order Ranunculales; family Papaveraceae; genus Papaver; species Papaver armeniacum. Next base: position 156,697 of record JAJJWW010002199.1, read on the forward strand.
TAGCGGAGCTCTTGCTTTTCTTTCTAAATTTTGGGAAAATGATTGAAGACAGATTCTCTCGAGTTTAGGGTATAGAAGTAGGATTGGTTATTTAGCATCCGATCCTTTGTTAAGGGTTAACTGAGAGGAGCCCCTTAACCTTGGGTCGACTCCACATATTACTTGCTTGTGAAATGACAATTTTGCCATTTTTGCTCAAATTGGGTGATTTCTTCTTCTTTTCGTTCGTGCGACTCCATAATAGCTATAAAACTCAAAACAAGCGTAAAATACATAATTTACAAGAAAAATAGCAAAGAAAGCATAAACAATAGATAGTAAATAGGATGTATTCTACACCCTATCAAATTCCCCCACACTTAGACTTTGCTAGTCCTCGAGCAAATCAAACAAAATAATTTAAAGGATACATACAACTCAGGTGTCGTCGAGGCTACGGTCACTTTTAGCACAAATAACAAGCCTTTAAACCCCTAGGTGTCCCTAGTGGACGAGTTATAGTCTCGTGAGGGTTTACTAGAGATATACCCACAAAACCTACTTTTCCAACTTACTAGTTCTCCGTAATAATAGCATCCAACGCGCTAAGAAGACATAGAGATTCTGCACACTAGTCATAAGAAGTTAGACACATAAATGAACACAATCTCATCCTTAAAAAGTTGAGAGAGAAATAACCATCCCTTATCTAAAAATTCGGGTTGGAGTGATCGAAAGTCACCATTTCTGCCTCACAAGAAAGGGTTTTATGAAATTGCACTCAATAATAAAATGGCTTTTTATGGGTCACACATGTGTCGAGGTTGGAATGAAGAGAGAATCTGCGACACGTTGAATGGTAGGAAGGCATAACCCTCGAATTGTTTTGAAAACCCATCTTTTATCATTTTTGAAAACCCATTTTTACGGCGATCTCTACGAAGAAATCAACCAACTTGAAGGTGGGAATATGCTCACTTACCTCGTTATCCGTTCGGCGTGCGACTAGCACCACTCTCCAAAGCATCCATAGAAACGTCTTCGGTCTTCTATCGGTGTCTTCATCTTCGTCTTCGGTCTTCAACTCTTGATGATAACTCTTGAACCATTAGAATCTTGACAATGTGATTCTTTCCTCTAATTCCTTGTTGCTTGAAACTTCATTATAGATATTCCTTCTTTCCATTGGCTTTATTGAAAGAATACAAAACTAAACGAACTATACAAACCCAAAATATAATACAATGCATTTTCTTGTCTTTTTTTTCTTTTTTTTTCTTTTTTTCTTTTTTGTTCATTTTTTTTAGGAGACAAGAAAAATAAATACCAAATAAAAACAAAAAAAATAATAAAAACTATTAACGAACCTAAAAACTTTCTCTTGTTTTTTTTTTTTTTTTCTCTCTCTCTTTTTTTTTTCCTCTTTTTTTTTCTTCTAATTTTCGTTTTTTTTTAATTTTTAATTTTTTAATTTTTTTAATTTTTTTTTTTAAAGACAAGAGAAAGTAAAATACAAATAAAAATAAAAACGTAAGTACAAGGCCATGGTGTAAGTACTTTACGCTTGATTCTTCACAACTTGTATGTCTTGATATCATAATCTTCTCGAACTCTCATCTTGTTAATCTTCGCTCTTGTACAATAGTCTTCAACTTGTAAAAGTCTGCTCCTTGTTTTGTTGCTTTACTTAATCTGAAATCTGCTCAATTTTTGTCTTGTTGCTTGTAAACCTCGAACGTGTTCAACTTTCCTTCAAATTTGTGATGCTCCTCTGATGATGATGGTGTTTCTATGGACACATTGGTGTAGAGAGATAAGGTGGATGGTGCTAGCTGCCGAACAAGATTACAAGTGGTATGTAAGTTAGCAATTCGATGTCACCATCATGGTTGATAAAAATAGCACTCAAGAGATCAAAATAGTGCTTTTATGGTGGGAGGTTGGGCAGCTCACCATTCCGCCGGGAATTTACGTACGGTGACACACACTCTAAAAAGCACAAATTTAAGCGGGTACAAAGAATTGAAGGTTGGTGCCTCACATTATGTAACATGGGTAGTCTCCACTATAGGGGACCACTACTCTAATACCGAATTCAAATTTGCACCTTATTTGTCCCTTTGGCATGGTTAAATCCAACTTCAACTCTCATACAAGTAAGAAACCCGATCATGTCTCTCTGTCATCTCTAAGTTCGAGTCACTATTATGAGATTCTCGATGTAATCTTAGCGACATGTATACTATGTGACTCTAAACTAACTACAAGTTGGAGTTTTTTTTATTCAAATATATACAAAAAAATTGAAAATTTTGACTCAAAAAGGCTAAAAACTCTATGTGCAAAAGACTCCCCCACACTTAAACTTCATTGTCCTCAATGTGTAAAACCAAAAATTTAATTCTGACGTAACAGCAGATAAAACGCAAAAACTGTACAAATTGGTAAGGAATTTGGAAAAACTCCATTTCACAAAAGTTGTTCATCTACGTGTTTTCTACAAAGTGTCAAAAAATGGCACAATGTTTCGATAAACGGTCTGATAGTTATGGTCTCTGGAATGAACTACGTGCAGTCTGAATTTTTCGACGAAAAGGTATTCGTCATAATTCTCTTCTAAGATAGATTCCGGACTCAATGAAATAAAACATGGGGATGCAAATATGATATGAAAACAATAAAAACAAAAAGTAAAGGGACTAAAATACAAAACCTATGGTTTGCCTCCCATTTAGCGCTTGGTTTAAAGTCGTCGGTGAGCTCTTTTGTTATCGATCCATATACCAACAATCACGAAAATGCAGTGATCTGAGAGAAAACAATCTGCAATTATAGTAACAACTTCACACAATGATTAGCATAATATATGAATAATGAAATTGTTATAGCTTGAAAGTTTCCCCACACTTAGTCCTTTTTACACTCGGAAGTGGATAAAGAACATAAAAAGTCGGGTACTTCCACGGTTTCTTGTTCCAAAACTTTGCATAGTATGAGAATCAAGTTTTCTCTAATGGAGGATATCGCGAAACAAAGTCATTCAACAATATTCTCGACACATTCATTCCAACCAATAAGAGGTATGGAGAAGAAACAATAGGCAAAGGTTAGACAAACCTTGCACAATCTCTTGTATCACGGAATCCTCTTCATCCTTGAAAAACTCAAGTGAATAATTCACCTCATGTATATCATGGTCCTCTATCAAACCTTGCAACCATTCTTCGTTAGTTTGCCTTAACCAAAGTTTTGACATAAACATCATCATTACAATCATATGCAAGCTCAATTGGGTCTTCCACAATATTGGTTAAACCGGTTTGCATTCTCAACATATTCCTCCTTTTGTTGTAAGGCACATACTCTTTTGCGGATCCAAATTTTATTATAAGAAACTTTTTAGAAGGCAGCTCGAAAAATGCATCATCCTCAAGCTCCACCCTTTGAATAGGCGCTTGATCATTATTAAGATCAATGCTTGAGTAATCTACACAAGTGTCGACATATTCCTCTTCGTCTTCATCTTGATCCCAAAAAGACTCCATTGTACACTCCTCGGGGATGTCACCATGAGTTGTTTCAAGCAATGTATCATAATCACCGTCACTATCATAGTCAACATAAGATTGGTCCCGCTGAATTTAGTGTTGCTAATCTCGAACCCATCCTTTTGAATAGGTGAATGATCATTATTAAGATCAATAGTTGAGTTAAGTACACAATTATCAACGAAAGTGCCCAAGGATTGGCCTTTTTCAACATTAGCATCAATCAAATATTCATCACAAACCATATGCATATTAGAATTATCCATATCTTCCTTGCATTGATCAATGCCTCTTCGCAAGCTAGCAATACCTTCACGAAGTTCTTGGAGTTGCTCGTTTGTAGTCGCTTTAGATTTTTGAAATTCCTCTTGTAAAAAGTTGGAAACTTGATCTATAAAGTTAGAGACTTTTTGTTCACGAGCATAAGAATCCTCCCATCCTTGTGGTTGTTCCCCGCCATAAGGTTGTTGAGAAAACCATAAGGTTCCATGGAATATTGGTCATAACCAATAAATTGGTTTTGATTATACCCCCTAGAATTGGTAGTTGTCATATTGTTGAGGTTTGTTGAAAACCGTATCCATCCATGTAGTATGCTCCTTCCATGAGAAACAAGCACACTGAAATAAAATTCTCAAACCAAGGTTAAAAACGAAATAAGAAAAATAAAACAAAAACTAAAAACAAAAATAAGAAACCAAAAAACAAGTGACAATATTGCCTCCGACAACGGCGCCAAAATTTGATCGGTTGTCGTAGTAGCACAAATATAATTTACACTTTCTTACTACTCAAAATATATAATGAAGAAATGCAAGAAAGGATCGTTCCCATAGGAGAGGTCTTGGTTGTCAATATGTTCCGGTATCTTATAAGTAACACGAGGGTTTTCGATTTTTATAAGCGAAAAATAAAATAAAAAAGCAAAACAATAAAAAGTAAACATGCAAATCAAGGATGAAAGTATTGGTCATGGATTTCGTTTTCATTCAAAAACATGTTTTCTACACAATAATTAGAATTGATATTTTAATCTCAACTTTTATCAAAGGCCCTAAGATACCTTGATCAAGAATACCAGCTAATCTCCTCTTGTCATCAACAAACACATTAAAAGATACGAATATGAATTCTATCTAAAAGAACAACCTAACGTGTAAAAGCACTAATCAAGTTTAATTCCTAGATGCATTAGGTTCTATGAAATCGGGCCAATCAAAGCAATCGAGCGTGTAAAAGCACTAATCCGATTTAACAAAGGTTATGGTTCACATAAGATCCATAAGAATATATCACTACAAACTATAATCTTATTTATCTTTACTTGTTATCGGGAATTATCACTTTTGCGTATAATAACCTAATCTAGCAATAAAGATGAAAGCAAACTCAATCGATTCCGCGACTCGACTAACAAGCATTCAAATCATGTAACAATATTAATGGTGAATCATAAACGATAAATGAGAGAAAACTAATTTATTGAATTAAAACCCATATTTGGAAATTCAACTTATTCACAACTGATAATAAAACTCTAGCTCATATTCATGTAGTTCATAACAAGAAAAGAAGAAGTTTCATGGTTTAAACCCTAGAACAAGAGTAGAGCAAAAAGATAATAAGATAAAAGATATAAGATAATCCCCAAGTTGTAGAAGACTTTTCCTTTTTATAGCTTTTCTCCAACTTCTAAATTAGGTCTTCATAGTCCAAAACCCATGTGGTCCACCGAGCCCATGTGTGTGCAAATACCCATGTGAAAATATGACCCAAAAGGGTAAATAGGAAATGCAGTATTATGTGGTAGGAAAAGTCGTAGAGCGGAACATCTCGAGGTGGCCCGCAAAAGTCGGCTTTCCGGTCCGGTCAAGCGAGTCAAATCGGTGCGGTCAAGCGAGTTAACTCGGGTCAAGCAGTCGGTGAGTTAAGTGATTGAGGAGAGTCGGACCATGAATCAGGTGAGTTCTCTGGTGAGTGGGCTGACTTGCCAAGGCTGAGCCATTTGCATAGCCTAACAGTCTTTGCACCATCATGGTGCTTCTTGCCCGATATGTCATCTGACTCCAGGTTCCCTGTAAACCTAACATACATCTCCTTCTTTGAGGCATTCATTCATTCGATAGTAGCAACTTCCAATTCATCTCCACTACTGACCAGAGATAATCACCTCTCCTTGGCACACATTCTGCAGCAAGTCCAAGCAATTGCACCTTCTCTTCTTGTACCACAGTGCACAACCATCCATCCATTCTTGTAATTAGACAAATTTGCAACCAAATCAAGCGACACACACACACACTCAAACATCCACCATCTTCTTCCACGCAATTCAAACAAACCATCTGCATTTCGACTCAGTATCGAGCATCCATTCTTTACGGCCTCCACAGAACCTTTGCCATTTCAACACCCGGTACCAAACACCGCGAACCTTGAGTGTCGCCTTCCGATTCATGCCTTGCCCAGTGCGCCCGCTGCCGAACTAACTCGGTTTGAGCTTTTCAACCAATGATGCAGAGTACCCGGCTCTATTGCATCATAACACCACTTTCCGATTAACCATGTTCTCAACACCACATGAGCTGAAGCTACAGCATTACCACTTGATTGCATTGATACCAACACCAAACTTCCACCCGTTTCTGTTTTTAGTCCCTTTCTACACCATCTTAACAATTCCATCCTCTATTAAGACTATCCTTTTGTCAAGCGTATGCACTCATCCTCCCGAACTCCATTGATTGCAAACAAGCGGCAACATCTCACCACAGCTGTTGTGTGTCTCCTTATCGCTCCCGACAACTTACAACCCATCGGCCTTTATGGTCGCGATTCCACCAGTCCTGAATTGTTGCCATTTCACTCCATCTCAACCACCATCAGATTGCGGCTCAATCCACCAGCCCGCGAGGCCATATTCTCGGCTGACACCACACATTGTCTCACCACACCGACATACGGCTCGGAGTCATCTCCTGTCACATTACATACGCAACCTAAACATTCATCTACTTGAGCAACACCATCAGTTCTTTTGCTTACCAACCATTTCACAAATTCATCCAGCCCGACATCTGCGGTTTGAAACCTTTGCATCAAGCCCTTGTTGTTCTCGATTTCTCTATTTCATTTATAATTTATCTAATTCTCAGTGAGTTCTCGATCTCTTAAATTTACAATCACCATAACCTCAAACCATCTTGTTCATTTCAAGCAACCTTCCTTGTTCTTCTCAGTCTTTACCATTGTGACCTTGCCAATGGCACCGGCCCGGCATAGCCATCGACCGGCTAAACCATTGCAGTGGTAGCTACGGCTCATACCACCACCAGTTCGGCTCTTGAGACCCACAATACAAAATCCTCCACTACAATCTCTCCAGCCACCATTCAAATCTCATACACCTCCTGTGGCTTACGCTTGCAGGCTGTTTCTTTGTAATCTCATCCATTGATCCCTTTCCGGGCCTTGAATTTCAACATCAAATTCGAACCAACCCATTCAATGTACACAACCACCTTCATCACTTTGCAATTCACTTTCAATTTCAATTCCACACACAATGACTATTAACACTGTAATCCTTGTTAACCTCTAGTGCAATTGTTCAATTTAGATTCATCATCTTCTTTGAAGAGAACCCATCTCAATTTCAGCCGATTCCTTGATTTCTTCTCTGTGAATCCAGGTTTAACCCTTTATTCATCACCATCTTGCCATCTTCCTGCACCATCATTTCATCTCAAACTCGGCTTCTTGATTTCACTTCCAATTGATCAAGCAATGATGAAATAAACCCTAACTCCTTTAATCCTGGCTTGAATTCATCTCACGATTACTTTCTCTGTCTCTCATTTCGACAACACCTAATCAAGACCCCTTTTCCATCTTCTCCTTCTCGATTTCCATCGATATCATCTTCCTCGATTCGATTTTATCACTCTCGGTTTCTACGTCTGGATCTTCACAATAATAGCAGTAGCTGCTTGCTTTTCTTTTCTAAATTTTGGGAAAATGATTGAGAGACGATTCTCTCGAAGTTTAGGAGGGTATAGAAGTAGGATTGGTTATTTGCTTGTCAGGTCAGCATTGAGTTAACTTGAGATAGTAGCCTTAACCTTTAGGTCGACTCCACATATTACTTGCTTGTGAAATGACAATTTTGCCCTTTTTGCTCAAATTGGGTGATTTGCTTAATAACTTTCGTTCGTGTGACTCCATAATAGCTATAAAACTCAAAACAAGCGTAAAATACATAATTTACAAGAAAAATAGCAAAGAAAGCATAAACAATATATAGTAAATAGGATGTATTCTACACCCTATCAAAGTGTTCATATGGATAACTTCGGTTAACTATTGTTGAGCCAACTAAGTGTACACGTTTAGGTACGGTTACTGTTATCTAAATGAAGGTACATTTCATTTATGTGTAACAAGCTAAGAAAATCTAACGGTTGAAAGATATCAGCTTGAATCTAATCAGGTTTTTATCTAACGGTGAATATTGAATGCTTTGTTACCAAGGTAACATTGATTTCAAACCATGATTTGAAGACTATATAAGGGAAAACTCTAGCAATTGGGAAACCTAATCCTTACACCTTCTGTGTGATACGAGTTGCGACTAGAGTCGATTCTCCTTTAACCTAGGTTTATCTAAAACCATTACAGATTAACGACTTAAAGACTTCATTGGGATTCTGAAGCCAGACCCAACTATTTTCTCTGTGGTTGCGTGTTTTAATCTTACTTTGTTCTATCGTATTGAGTACTATCTTCTCTAAGATTTGCTCGAGATTTGATCTCCGATAGGTAAGATAAAAAGTAATCACAAAGTTCTTCTTCTCATTCTTTGTGGTTCCACAATATCTTGTTCCGCTACCATACGGTTAAGATTATTGTGAGGTGATTGATATTACTAGGTGGTTCCTGTTCACCTTAATTTATAAAAAGACAGAACAAAAACTCGTAGGTATTTCTGTGGGAGACAGATTTATCTATTCAATAGACTTTTCTATGTGAGACAGATTTGTTTATCAAGTCTTCGACTTTGGGTCGTAAAAATTCTTAGTTGTGGGTGAGATCAGCTAAGGGAATCAAGTGCGTAGAGTCCTGCTAGGATTCAAAGGTGTAAGGAACGCGACTGTACCTTGATCAGTGTGAGATTGGTTAGGGCTCAACTACATTCCAGTCCGAAGTTAACTTGTATTAGGCTAGAGTCTGTAGCGGCTTAATACAGTATGGTGTTCAAATATGGACTAGGTCCCGGGGTTTTTCTTCATTTGCGGTTTCCTTGTTAACAAAACTTCTTGTGTCTGTGTTATTTCTTTTCCGCATTATATTTTCCATATAATTGAAATATCACATGTTGTGCCTAGTTCAATCAATTAGATAATCCAACCTTTGGTTGTTGATATAAATTGATTGACACTTGAACATTGGTATTTGTTACCGTTCAAGTTGTTGATCATAATAATCAGGTGATCGAATTTTATATAGTGGTAAATAGAGTTGTCGTTCACTCGGACTTGATGAGATTGATTTTAAGAATTAATAAACTAAACTAAAAGAAAAATATATACAAAATATTGTCACAGGATGAAGAGAGTTACTTGGACTAGGATTCCGTCGAATTCATAAAATAGGATTCAATTTATTTATTCTCAACAATTAAAGCTCAATAAATAAAATTAACATGGACTCTGATTTTGCCAATGTAGATTCTCAAAAGATTAGTTGTAAATCCTAAGCATGATGTATCAAAACATTTAAGCTAAGCATACCTCATCAAATTAAATGACAACCAATTATTCAAATCATATTTCAATTAAAATTAATGCAAAAGTCTTAAAAAGAATTAAATAATTTTACCCATGTATGAAATTCGTCTTCCTCCGTCGTCCCAGTGTTGGGTTTAGTTCATCATGTTGGAAACACGCTCAAAATTTAATTTCATTGCTCAAAAGTGTTTACAAAGATGAATATTAATTAAAAATAGAGGTTTGCAACACTAAGGAGGCATCAGAAATAAACTATACTCCAGCAGTTGTTGCGGACAAACTATTGCAAAGGGAAGAAAAGGTGACAGTCAAGCAACGATCGTCGTTGACTATCACTGTTCTTCTCCTTCTTCTCTTTCACTTGCCGTCGTCGTAACTCACTCTACAGCTTTGTTCTTAGCTCTGCAGCGTACCTAAACTCTCCATCAGGCTCCTCTGAGTCCCGTATCACATTTATATACTCACGGGACTACCAAAATCACCGTAATAACTCCGGAATCATTCTCCTTAACTCTGCCAGCCTCGGGAATATTTTGTTTCCTTTTTCTTCTCCTGCACGTATCTGTCGTAGTCATCCTCTGTCCAGGCACTCTTCCTCACATCCCAGCATGTGTCAAACACGCACAGGTCACATGAAATCTTCCCAAACAAAAACCAGAAATCCCGTAATATCTTCCAGAAAACAATATCTTCCCTGTTTTACTTCAAACCGCGTGAACAACCCAATTTTTTCAATTCTAGCACCATTACCACTCCTGTTTAGTCAAAACAGGATATTCCAAGTCAATCCCAGCGATTTAGTCTCGCCAAAACTCCCTGAAATCCTTCACAGAAACTCTCGGATTTTCTCGAGAAAACCCGTAACTCCCTGTTCAATCCAATCTCGATGATTCAACCAATTCCAACCAAAATAAACAACCATACCACGCCTGTTAAGATTAAACAAGGCTTCCCAAATAATTACAGCCACTGAGTCTCATTGAATCGCCTCCAAAATACGAACCCTAAAATTCTATTTTCTCATGAACCCTTTTTCCCGCCAATTTTATAATTTGAAAGGTAGGGATGACCTCCCTAACAGTAAATGGGGTGTGAATAGCCATTGGCCGTCTGGGGTGCAAATAGTAATTGAGGTTCCCCTTATCCAAAGTAGGGTTCCGTTTAGTGGTCGTCCTCCGGGGTGCGTTTAACAACTTTTCGAGCCGAATTTTCTAAAAATGTTTATTTCCCAAAAATGCTTACAAACACATAAAACATCAACATTAGTACAAAATGGAGTGCCAACAATATATAGTATTGAGATCAAATTAAACACTATCATCAGGCTCACGGATTTCTATCTGTTTGATTTGCTGATTACTTTGAGAAACAGATATATAACTCTTGGATGTATTTTCCTTGATTGAGTCTGACTGTCTAGTTGATTCTCTTAGAAATATATTGGAGTTAGTCCATGCGAATTGCCTAAACGATATATTGGGTGTGGTTGTTAGATCCTCGTTTTTTCAATTGGTATAAGAGCAGGAAAACACATTGTTAGAGCATTGCTCGGTCGAACTCGCATGCGTTGCTATCTCAAGCATGTTTGTCAATATTAGTGATCAAAACTATAAGTCTTGATTTCTAGTCTACTATAGATAAGTCTCGGACTAGGATAGAAAGTATAGTTGAGCTCAAGAACTCCATGGCGATCATCATACAAGACGAAGGACTACTCAAGGAACTGGTGGATCTTCACCGACTAAAAGGTATGTGGAGACTTGAACTTATCTATCACTCAAAAGTCTATCAACTATATCTCATATTTTGAGACAAAAGTCGTTTTGCTATATAGACTTTGATTATACACATCTGCTATTTCGAGCCGAGTTTATCTCGCCTATCTATTTCTCGAAATATGTGTTGGTAAGCTTTTGCTTTGGCCAAGTTCATCTTTACGTAGTTACGAAAGTCATGACACGTTTCAATCACTTTGAAAATTTCTTACTTTGACGGAATATCCTCTAAGAATGTTTCAATGATTGAAATGAGAGTTTAGATCATATAACCAATTTTGGATATAAGCATTATGTGGCAACACACATATGTATAAGTCCTTTTTTCCTTGAACCGAAGTTTGCGAACTTTGTTG
>JAJJWW010002200.1:0-75617 GCA_023531295.1 Papaver armeniacum
TTTGACAACAAGATTGAGATAGCAACATTTGTGAGTTCGACCGAGCAATGCTCTAACAAAAAGCTTAATTTATCGTTGATAGCTAAGAATGTTTGGAGGTTGTTTAAACAACCCTAATATGTCTATGATAGCACTATGAAGACGGTGCATTCCCCTCATACTAACCCATTCCATGCAGTCTGTAACTCTACCTCCTCATGGGCTTGGAAAGGGGTTTACAAAGGCCCGATGTTGATTAAATAACATAGCATTTGAGAGATAGGTAATGGAAAAACTGTAAACATTCTGAGGGATAACTTGATTTTTGATATAGACAGAAGTACTTTCGGGGATAAACGAAGATATAGAAGAAATACTATGAGATGGTTGCGAATTTGATATCTGATAATGAATGGAATGCCCTGGTTACTTTTGGTCAGTTTGATAGGGAAGTTGTTGAAAACATTCTCCTAATAACTCATGATCAAAGAAGTGAAGATAATATAAGATGGAAGGACAATAACAAAGGGTTTTTTAGCAAAAAATCTCACTATAACCTTTTAGATAACAAAGAAGCCCAAGTAGGGGATAAGGTAGCAAAGAAAATTTGGAAAATGACTGTGATTCCTAGGATTCAGTACTTCATATTGAAATTAAAAAACTAAATCATTCCTTTCAATGCACTTTAGCTACTTACACCCATCATATAAATCCAACCATTTTTATGTGTCAAAATAGCCCTGAAAAGGAGAACATCATCTAATGAACTGCGGTTTTGGTAAAGCTGTCTGGGATTTTGTTCTCTTAATTTTGAAGTTGCTACGTGGGGACTAAATAACATAGAGGATTGGTGTAGCTCCTGGTTTCGTAAAGACCATCCAACCACTCATTTTGGTGGCTATGCAGAAGTATGTGCAACTATATCTTGATACATCTGGAAGGCCAGATGTGACGCTGTGTTCAAACACACTAAACCGAATCCTAAACACATAACCACTCTTATCCTAACTCACTTTAATGACTTCCAATTGAGTAATCAGAAAACAATTGCAACACATGTTTCCGAAACCAGAAAAACCCTTGTAACTTTCCCTACTCAGATGAATGAACCCAATAGTAACCGCTTAACCTTCATGTATCTGTCTTATTACAACCAGTCAACAGGGCTGACAGGTTTCAGTACAACTTTGGTAAATCAATCAGGTGCAACTATCGGCATAAGAACGTCAGGAGCAAAAGTTAGAGGGAAAGAAGAAGGGGACTGCATAGCAGCTCTGCTAACTCTAGAGTGGGCAACAAAATTGAAATGTTAAAATTTCCATCTTTTAGGAACAAATGCAGCTTTGACTCAGACTCTGTAAGGAAAAACAAGAACTACATGGTGGAGAACAAATAAAAAAGTGGATGCTCTTCTGGAAAAATTTTCATCTTTTGACTATGCGAATCGAAAGGTTTTTAAACCAAACTAAAACTCAGATCTTTTAAATTTGTCTGTAATTGGTAGCAAGAACCAAAGTCCTCAGTTTTGGGAGGCGGCTGTAATCTCAGAACTTATCTAGTTCTGTTTTCTTTTCCTATTAAAAAATAAAAATAAATAAAAGTCAAGCCTATGATTGTAAAGACCTCTCAGTACCTACCTCTTTGAGGTTTCTCTGTTAAGAAGTTAAGAAGAAGGACCCATCAAGAGCCATAAATGAAGTGAGATATTATTTAGTTAGAGGGATGGTGCTAAGAAGGATTGCAGAAGGAAATTGTTACTTTTGTTTTCGGTGATTAGGTATCATTGCAGCCTTGTGTCTCATTTTTCCATTTTTATTGTTGATCATACAGAAGCAAACCTGGGTGGTTAAAGGTGTCAAGAAAAGTTTATCCGTTCACAACTTAGCTAGTTGGAAGTTTTTTTTTCAAAACTTGTATTGGATTTTGGTTTTTCAGTTCATATGTGTTCACCGGGCATCACCATTAACCTGCAACGTATTATCTCAACTGGCATTGTTCAATTGCAGATTTTGAAATGTTGCATACTTGAAGCTTTCAAGTATGCTGTTATGTTCATGAGCTCCATCTACCTCATTACTAGTTGGAGTCACTATTAAGTCGTACTTCTGAGATGCCCAACCCAATAATAAACCGCAGTGCATGCGCAACAACCCCGTACTCTACTACGTTGTTGGTGCACTCTCCGAACTCCAACCTGAACCACAAACTAACTTGGTCCAAGATGGCTTTAGTTGGAACCGGCACCAGGAAATCCATGCCCGCATGAGTTGTTCTGCTTTGCTGATGGGCCGTGCCAACACTGCACCGACCTAGTTGCTGGCGGTGGCCCACGTTAATTAAATCGACGGTGGAAACTAAATATCGTAAATGCATCTAACGGCAGAAAAAAGGTACCCTAAGGGTTTATAAGCCAGCGAGGCCTCACATTTTTTTAAGTCTCTCTAGGTTTTGTTTTCAGTCTCTCTAGGTTTTGTGAAAAAGTTCTGTTCTGCTGCGGAGCTTATCTAATTGGCGATTCAGGTTAGGGTTTATAATCCTTCAGTCCTCCTTCGATTATCATCATGTTTGTAGTTTGTAATCGGTTTGTAATTCTCAGATTGTTTTGTATGATTCGTGAAATCTTGTTTGTTTTGAAACAGTAAAAGCGATTGTATGTTTAGGTATCTGAGTGATAACATGATTATTTCTTTGTTGATTTTGTTGAATTTCGATTTCGGTTGCTAGTTTGTTTAGATCTGTAGAATATCATGTTTATGATTTCTCTGATGGTTTTGTATGGTTTGATTAAGGTTTGTAAGATTTTAGTATCATGTTTAGTGAATATTTTTCATTTTTTTTTCGAAATTGTAAATCGATGTGATGTTTTGAAAACCTGAGTGTTTGCAGCTTATTTGATATGATTGAATTCAATTTTGTGGTATTATTGAACTTAGATCTGTTAAGTGTCAGACGATGTACATGATTTATTGTGTTGTTTGTTTGCATATGAGATGTAGATTATATTAGTTCGATTACGTGATTTAGTTTAGTGTGTTGTTTTTACGGTTTTTTATAATCTGATTTCTGATGTTCTTTTATATCATGATTTGTGTTTATTTCTATGACATGCTCCCATAATCTTGATATGCATTGTTTGGTCTTAGCTTCATCTGCACAAGATTTGACACTTAGGTGTTCTTTGGATGAATTGATAGCTCTTGAGCTTTTGTCTACAAGTCCTATCTGGTGGTGTTAGAATCTTGTGCCAGGAAATTTAGTTGAACTGCTTGTTTACAAATATTTTTGTTAGTTGGTGATTTATGGTCAAATAGTATCTGTAAAGTACTATTGGTTTATTTTTGTTAGCTGTTATTAATTTCTGTATAAACCTATTCAAAATTGTTTGTTTAATTTGTGTCTTTTGTTGATATGTTGTGCAGTTAATTTCTAAGTATGGGTAAAGAGAAGGTTCACATCAACATTGTCGTCATTGGACATGTCGACTCTGGGAAATCGACCACCACTGGTCACTTGATCTACAAGCTTGGAGGTATTGACAAGCGTGTTATTGAAAGATTCGAGAAGGAGGCTGCTGAGATGAACAAGAGGTCATTCAAGTACGCATGGGTTCTTGACAAGCTTAAGGCTGAACGTGAGCGTGGTATTACCATCGATATTGCCTTGTGGAAGTTCGAGACCACCAAGTACTACTGCACAGTTATTGATGCTCCTGGACATCGTGACTTTATCAAAAACATGATTACTGGTACTTCTCAGGCTGATTGTGCCGTCCTCATCATCGATTCTACCACTGGAGGTTTTGAGGCTGGTATCTCAAAGGATGGTCAGACTCGTGAGCACGCTCTTCTTGCTTTCACCCTTGGTGTCAAGCAGATGATCTGTTGTTGTAACAAGGTATACCTTCCTCACAGTTCTTTTTCTGTCTATGAAATTTAAACTTTCTAATGTTGATGTAATATAATCCTCTATGTCCTTCCTGTAGCTAACTATTATTATATGTTGTTTCGTGTTTGTAGATGGATGCCACCACCCCCAAGTACTCAAAGGCTAGGTACGATGAAATTGTAAAGGAGGTCTCATCTTACTTGAAGAAGGTTGGATACAACCCAGACAAAATTGCCTTTGTTCCTATCTCTGGATTCGAGGGAGACAACATGATTGAGAGGTCCACCAACCTTGACTGGTACAAGGGACCAACTCTCCTTGAGGCTCTTGACAACATCTCTGAGCCAAAGAGACCCTCAGACAAGCCCCTTCGTCTTCCACTTCAGGATGTTTACAAGATTGGTGGTATTGGAACTGTGCCAGTGGGACGTGTTGAAACTGGATTCATCAAGCCTGGTATGGTTGTTACCTTTGGACCCACTGGGTTGACCACTGAAGTTAAATCTGTGGAGATGCACCACGAAGCCCTTCAAGAAGCTCTTCCAGGAGACAATGTTGGGTTCAATGTCAAGAATGTTGCAGTGAAGGATCTCAAGCGTGGATTCGTCGCCTCCAACTCCAAGGATGACCCCGCCAGGGAAGCAGCCAACTTCACCTCCCAGGTCATCATCATGAACCATCCTGGTCAGATCGGTAATGGTTATGCTCCAGTCCTTGACTGTCACACATCTCACATTGCTGTTAAGTTTGCTGAGATCCTCACCAAGATTGATAGGCGATCTGGAAAGGAGCTTGAGAAGGAGCCCAAGTTCTTGAAGAACGGTGATGCTGGTATTATCAAGATGCTTCCAACCAAGCCCATGGTTGTGGAGACCTTCTCTCAGTACCCACCTCTTGGACGTTTTGCAGTTAGGGACATGAGGCAGACTGTTGCTGTTGGTGTCATCAAGGAAGTAGAGAAGAAGGACCCAACAGGAGCCAAGGTTACCAAGTCTGCTGTCAAGAAGAAATGAAGTGTGCTGCCAAGGCTAACTAGAGGGAGAGGGATGGTGCTAGGAGGGACTTGTCTTTGTTTCTTTACTATTAGTCTGTTTCGTTTTTGCTTTTTGTTGGTTAGGTATCTGTGCAGTCTCTTGTTTTATACCGCTTTTGTTTTGTTGCGCATCCGGATGCAAACCTGGGTGCTTGACAGGCGGTGGCAACAGGATGTTAGGCTGTTCAGTTGAAGTTCCTTTAAAAACTTAAGTTTGATTTTGGGTTTTCAAGTTTCTGTTCACAACTTTTTACTTGCATAACCCTGTTAATTGAAACTCATTTAGTAGTCATTGTCTGTGGAGCTGTACTTAAGTGCCTTCTTGTTTTTCCCTGTGTCATTTTTTAAAAGACTGCAGATTTTTGGCATTGGTTCACTTCGATGAACACCTGCATATGTACCGATTGTGCGTACGTTGGTAGCTATGCCATTTGTTGTGCAGGCTGTTATTGTGCATTTTATAATCCATGAACCATGACTTGGGATTGTAATGCAGAGTCAGGTTCAGAGATTTTATCCATGTCTTCTAATTTCTATATCAACAACTGAAGTTGCGTTGCCCAGTTGGTATGCGATGAAACCATCTTGGTGTATTTAACTATAACAAATGTGTGTTATTATTGAAGGTGATTCGCTAAAGGTGAGTTTCAACTATTACAGTACTCAGATGTTACAGAGAGCTCAAGAAAGTAAAACCCCAAGAAAGTAAAACCCCAAGAAAGTAAAAACCCCATTACAGGACTCAGAGAGACCCCAAATAGTAAAAACCTCTTGGGTTTCACAATTACAGTACTCAAAAATCTAAAGAACAACACCTCTGAAAATCACAATTACACTGAAAGCTTCAAAGAAACACTCCCTTATTCTAAAGACATGAAACAAGGGCTATCATCCTGCTGCAAATCACTATGTAAAACCCATATGCTATGACCAATTTCACAAACAGAAACACTTGAAAGCAATGCAGTTCAAAAGGATCTAACTCGAGAAACAAGTATATATCATAATCCAAGAGATACCCAGGAAAACCCTTTTCTTGGTTCCATCTGAAGAAACCCTTTCTCCTCCTTTTCCTCCATTTCCTTCTGCTGCTGTACTAGTTTCATTCTTCTTCTTGTTGTTATCATCATCATTATAAGAAAACGGGTCATCAGTAGTATCATGATCATCATCTTTAGCATTACCAGCACCAAAAGCAGTGTAATTCAGAGTAGATTTAATACCGTGCACAACAACAGCTCCGTTGATGTACAAATCAGGATATGTGATTTGAATTTCATCAATTGTGTAATTTGATTGGGAATTATTGGTTACAAGAATTGTTTTTTCTGGTAATAGAGTTGGGATTCTTGAACCTATTGCAAATGTTTGAAGAACGGAAAAAGGGAGTTGTTGTGGGATTATGTGATAACCAATAGTTGATGTTAAAGATTGAGACGAAGACGAAGATGAAGATGAAGATGATGAAGTGGAAGTTGTATTGATTAATGGATTATCGCCTGGGATTAGAAAAGTTGCAGTGATAGGAAAAGTGAAAGGATCAGTTATAGAGAGTACCTCAGCCCAGTTACTGTAATCTTGAGTAGCCATTAAAGCTTCAATTATGTTCTGATATTGTTGTTCTGATGATGCTTCTTCTTTCTTGAATATATTGAATGTTGTTGAAGAAGAAGGAGAAGAAACAAAGGGGTGGGTTTGTTGTTGTTGATCAGAAAGTGTAATTCCGATGATGAAAGCAGAAATGAGGAGGATTAATGAGACCATGAAGTAAGTTGCCATTGATGATCCAGACATCACCATTCTTGCTTGCTTGAAGATGAAATCTTGGGGTTTCTTGATTTTCTAAAGGAGATGATGAAATCTGTAGAGATAAAGAGAGATTGGTGTATGTATGAATGAATGAGAGATTACGAGAATATGTTGTGTGTTTATATAGCTAAGACTTTGGGGATATTCAAGGACTACCAAACGGGCGGGACAGATTACAATAGTCCTAGTAGTGTTTAGAACGGTTGTGAACCCTGAATGATGCCTTGAGGTGAGACATGCGCATTCCTATTGTATTGCGTCTACTTGGCAGAAAACCTCCTATAACAGCTCACAAATCACCCAAGTTTTACAATATAAGCTCCTTTTTTTTTTTTGGGAAAAATATTGTTTGGTACTTTTTTAGGTGGGCCCATGTCTGTTTAGTCCTTTGGTCAAACGCCTTTACTGTTTGGTCCATATTTATTTAAAAATATGAAACAGACAAAAATACCCTTCCGTGTTAATTTTTACTTATTTTCTTGTAGCAGTTCATTCCAGAAAATGAAGTCCATATAAAAACATAAATAAACAGAAATGAAGTCCATATAAAAGCCTAAAAACACAGACTTCATTCCAGAAATGAAGTCCATATAAAAGCCTAAAAAACAGACTTCATTCCAGAAATGAAGTCCATATAAAACCTAAAAAACAGACTTCATTTCTGGAATGAAGTCCTTATAAAAAGCCTAAAAAAACAGACTTTATTTCTGAAATGGAGTCCATATAAAAAGCCCCAAAAAACAGACTTCATTCCAGAAATGAAGTCCATATAAAACATATACAAACAGACTTCATTTCTGGAATGAAGTCCATATAAAAACCTAAAAAAAAACAGACTTCATTCCAGAAATGAAGTCCATATAAAAAGCCTAAAAAAACAGACTTCATTCCAGAAATGAAGTCCATATAAAAACATGAAAAAACAGACTTCATAGAAATGAAGTCCATATAAAAAGCCTAAAAAACAGACTTCATTTCTGGAATGAAGTCCATATAAAAACATCAATATCTTCATCTTCATCTTCAACAACAACATCTTCTTAGACGTCTTCAACACCAGCAGCAACAGAAACCGATTTCAGGATACTCAACAAAATCAAGATCTTATACATCAAGAAACAAGATCTTCATCTTAATCTCAACACGGTTCATTTCTTTTTTTTCTTCGCAGCGGTTCAGATCGTCTTCAACATCAACAGTTCAGATCTGTAATCAAAAACAGAGAAACAAGAAATAATCTAATTAAAAGTCTTCATCATCTTTAAACAAACACACAAATCTACACACAAACAACTGATTTCGTTATCAAAAACGAATTTCAAAAAACATTATTTTCAGATCTATAATCAAGCAGCAGCAGGATGATGAACTCTGAAATCAGAACAAAAGCAGCGGTTGATTTCTTCTTCGTCGTGTTCATCGCAACAACAAATTATTGTTTCGTCTTCATCTTTAACTGCAAGACGAACAACAACAGCGGCAGAAGAAAAAAAAAAAACTAAAAATCATAGATGAAATCATCTTCACGAACAACAACAGCAGCAGATGAAATCATCTTCATCTTCATCTTCAAACCTTCTCTGTCGTTTTCATCAGTGGAGGCAAAAAAAAACCTTGAAACCAGAGAGAAGAGAAGAAACCGTAGAGGAGAGAGAATGTAAATCTGAGAAATGATTTTTTTCTCTTACCAATTGACTATATATATGGTCCTTATCCAAAGGGTATTTCTGCCACTACATGATGACATTTACATCATCCATGACATCAGCCTAGGACCAAACAATAATTTGTAAGACCAAACTATAATTTATTTTCACTAAAAGGACCAAACAGACAATTGACTGGGTCAATTGGACTAGACTCATCTTAATATATTATTCCTAGGACCATATGGTATTTCCTACTCTTTTTTTTCCGTTCTCTCCATACTCAACTCTCCTACCAAAGAAGAAAACAATGGTGACGGAGTCACTGAGATTCTGATTCTCGATTATGATTTCATTTCTTTAATCTTTCTGATTACTCTACTTTATCTTATATCTCCTTTTAATCTTTGTTTTAATTTCTCAGTTCCTTTTTTTCATGTTTATTATTTTTCCCTAGTTTTTCTTTGCGTGTTCTGAATCTTATATTCAAAACACATCCATTATTTATCTGATTCGTTTTAAACTAGATAATGAATACTTGATTTTTTGCAGGACCTCATCCTTTTCACCATGGGGAGCATCCATTATTGGACCTGGATTGTTCTTCTCTTTTCACAGACAATATTGTCCTATTCAAAAGCAGTATGCACATCGTCTTCTTCAGCAGTTTTGCAGCCCGTCATTCTCATGATGGATTCCTACAGTATGTACCTGTATTTTGCAGGAAATCATTTTTATGATTCCTATGTTTCAACTCATCTTTACAGGCATCAAATTGGCAACTCAGATATTCTGATCCGAGTCAAGTTTCTCATCTCTCGTGAGCCGAAAAAATTTCAAAATTTGAAACCCCTTGAATGGCGGCATTACAACTATTGTACGTTTATTGCGCAGGAAAACTTATACCCATTCAATGCAGTTTTTGACCCTTATCAATTTGCCAAAGCACATCTCAAGCAATCAGAGTCAATCATATTCTCCTTTAATGCCAAATATTCGAAAATTTTCCATGCAGTTATAAACTACCCAGAAATAGAAGATTCTCCATATATTTCTATAACCATTTATGGTTACTCTGCCGCTAATACCACTTTTTATAACCAAGAAAGGAAGACATTCAGTTTACACATTCTTCTAGAAAAGATTATGCACAATACTCAAGGAAAAACAATGGCTACTTCTTTAAAAAACCCTGTCTCTTCTATCACCAACCAGCTTCAAAAAGCTAACATCCGAGACATCTCTGCTATGAAAATAAGGCATGCAGTTGGTTCAGTGAAAGCTTTATCTGTGGCTAAAGAAGAAAGAGGTCACACTTTGATAGGCAAATTGTTTAATGAGGATCAAATGGAAACAAACAGGGTGAGGCAAGAACTTAAAAGTCTTTGGAAGCCTTCAGAGAGATCCGAGCTCTAGACAGAAACATCTATCTCTTCAAATTCCCCACTGAGGAATTGTTGTACTGAAGAGAAGCCCATGGAATGTTTGTAAGTCTCATCTTAATCTCCTAATTTATGATGATACTATTCCTTTAAAAAACTGGAAATTTTCACACCAAGAATGGACAATTCAATTCAAAGAATTACTACTTGAACATCACTCGGTGCAAGTTATCAATGAAGCGCTAGTCGAACTAGGTCCAAAAATATGGACTAAACCTGATAACTGCAGACCTACTTATGGTAGCATGATTTCAGCAAGGGTAAAAATATACTTAAGCAAGCCTCTCTTAAGGGGTGGTTGGTGGAACACAAGAGCAGGTGGTGTTACAGGGGTCAGATATCATTGGGAGCGTCAACCACATAACATTTGTCCTCGTTATTGGACCATAGATCACAACAAAGATGAATGTGATTACGTAGATCATGACCTGAAAGTAAGAAGATATACAAATGATCAATATATTGCATATTTTCATGATTTGGCTGCACATTATGGGGTGGAAATCTGTGAAGATTTGGATTTTCTAGTTCAGAACATTTGTGAAGCTAGTAAAAATCAAATGGCAGAACAAGGTGAGGATCCAGAGGATAACAGAAGGCCCAAAAGATCAAGAAGCAATGAAAAATATGAACCTGACTTTATTGATGAGAATAATGAAATCCCGAATGAGCAAAATACTAGTAGGAATCCATCTGTTGTTGAATTTGATGGCATGGAGCACGATCTGATTGACGAGAGTGAGAATAATACAAAGGAGAATCCCCATGCTATGGATGAGGCTACTGTGATTCCAAATCCTATGTTAATTTTTTCTCCTTAATTGTTTTTCTTACTCAAGAAGCTTTTTCTACGGATTTACATCTCATTAATTGCATATCTAGTTATAATTCCAGACTTCTTTTCAATATGAAAATCTTAAGCTGGAACTGTCAAGGCTTTTTAGGCAAGGATACTAGAGACCACCTTCTATATCTCAACAATCTGCATAACCCTGACATTATTTTCATATGTGAAACCAAGATTAATGATAACAGAATCATAGAATTATCTAATTTTCTAGGAATGCCCAATAAGACTTTTGCTCCATCCGTTGGTTAAGCAGGTGGCTTACTTTTGCTTTGGAAAGATGGTTTCTCTCAAGACATAATTCATCAAGATGAAAAAATATTCCATATGCGCATCATTAATGATCCTAGTAGAGGAGAATGGTATTTAACTTGCGTTTATGGAACTCCCTATAACAATGAAAAAGAAGCTCAATGGTCTTTCATTAAGAATCTTGGTAGGACTATTAGTAAAACCTGGGTCTCATTAATTGGTGATTTAAATATCACCTTTTCACCCAATGATAAAAAATATTGAGTACAATAATATCACTTCTAGTGATATCCTAGATCTCATTAAGGACTCGGACCTTACAGATTTAGGATTTTGCGGAAAGCCTTTCACTTGGACTAGTAACAAACACGACACATGTAGGTTTAAGTCTAGGTTAGATAGAGCTTTAGGAAACAGTGAGTGGTTTTTAGTTTATTTTGAATCTGTTCTCAGGCATCTTCACCAATACGGTTCAGACCACACCCCTATAATGCTAGACATTTCTAACCAAAATAGGGTAACTAGTGGAAATTGGAAATTTTTTGAGCATTGGCTCAAACATGAAACATTTTCTGAAAATATTAAAGCTGCTTGGTGTACTAATGTCTCTGGTTCTAATATTTTTGTCCTTACAAACAAGTTATCTAATACAAGACATTTGCTGTCACTTTGGAGCAAAAGTACGTTTGGTGATTTCAATAAATGTATCACACAACTTCAGTCAGAATTAGACTCTCTGTAGGATGCTAATGTTAATGGTTCCAACACTAAAGCATTTATTAACCTGAAGAGTGAGATTAGACAACTCAATGAAATCCAAGCAAGTTCCAATTGGCAAAAGTCCCGTGATCACTTTTATAAAGACATGGATATGAACTCAAGGTATTTTCATATTAGAATAAACCGAAGGAAATGTCGAAATAGAATTGTTTCACTTATATCCTCTTATGGAACATGGTGCAATGATAGGGATTCACTTTCTCATCTCCTCAAGCAGCATTTTCAAGATATTATGACTACTTCCAATCCTCCATGCAGTCAGAATTTTCTCAGGCATATTCCACAATGTATTTCTATGGAGGACAATGAGGAACTTGAAGTTATCCCTTCAAAGCAAGAAATCCATCAAGCTCTCATGACAATGGAGTCATGGACATCTCCTGGACCGGACGGATCCCCCCCCCCCCCGGTTTTTACCAGACTCAATGGCAAGTGGTGAAGGAAGATGTTTGCAAGATGATTAAATCATTTTTCCACTCGGGATTTTTACTTCAGCAACTAAAAAATACTGGGGTTTCATTGATCCCCAAAGTACAAATAGCTAACAAACCGGAGGACTTTCGTCCCATAGCATTATACAACACAGTATAAAAAATCATCTCGAAGATCATTGCTTTGAGGATGAATAAACATATCGCAAAAATCATCTCGCCAATGCAGTCGGCCTATGTACCAGGTAGATTAATCTCAGAGAACATCTGCCTTGTGCAGGAAATTGTGCAAGCTATGAAGAAAAAAGAAGGAATAAGTGGGCATCTTGCACTTAAAATGGACATGTCCAAGGCATTTGATAGATTAGAATGGATCTTCCTTCTAGACATTCTTAAGCAGTTTGGTTTCTCGGATAAATTTCGTCAACTTATTTCCCAGTGCATCTCTACAACCCATATTGAAGTCATGTTGAATGGTTCTCCCACACCAAAATTCAAGCGAACTCGAGGTATTAGACAGGGTGATCCGTTATCACCCTATGTTTTCATTCTAGCTATGGAGTCTTTCTAGAGACTTTTAGCATACTGTGAATCTACTGGGCAACTTACAGGTATGAAAATTTCACGTTCAGCTCCAAAGATCAATCATCTGCTGTTTGCGGATGATTGTCTCTTATTTTGCAAAGCCAATAACGTACAAGTTCAAAATTTACTGAACGTGATCCAACAATTTTCTATATGCTCAGGGCAGTTGATTAACTTTCATAAATCAGCTGTGTATTTCAGTTCTAATCTTTCTCCTGAAGTTTGTCCACTATCAGTGGAGTGCTGCAAGTTAGATATTTAAATATCTCATATGAAAAGTATCTTGGCCTTCCCTTTTTTGTAGGCAGGAAAAAGCGTATTCCATTCTCCATTCTCTGTGATAAAATGGACAACATATTTGCAAACTGGAATGGTAGCAACATGTATGAAGCCGCGAGATCAGTCATGATTAAGAATGTATCTAATGCGATACCAATTCATCATATGACGAGTTTTAAATTACCAAATGTTACCATTAAAAAAATTAGTACAAAACAACAGCATTTTGGAGAAATAAGAAAACGTGCAGAGGCAAACATATCATCACATGGAGAAGAACACAAAAACCTATAGAAGAAGGGTGGTTGGGCTTTCGTGATATGCACATCTTCAATAGGGCTTTACTCGCGAAATCTGCTTGGATACTTTGTTCTGACACAGAATCTATGATGGCAAAATCTCTACAGGCTAAATAATTTTCAGACGGAGATTTCTTCAACTTAAAAAAGAAGACCAATACAACTTGGTCTTGGAGAAGTCTGAGTTCTGAGTTAGCGTTTGTGCAAGCTAACAGTTGTTGGTGTTTAGGGAATGGCAGGAAAATTTTAATTTGACAACACAGATGGATCCTTGGACTATCGACTCCTCCAGTTTCAAAAATGGGTTGTATGTCTCATTAGCAATATAAATTTGTACATGAACTGTTTAACCAGAACAATACTTCATGGGATATACATATATTACAAGAACTTTTTGAGGTTAACACAGTAAATCTCATAATGGGTTTACAGATCCACAACAGATGTGAAGATAGGTTAATCTGGTTGCTAGAAAAAAATGGCAGCTTCTTTGTAAAATCAACTTACAGAAAGATGTATGAAGAACAAGACAACTCAGAATCGGTTGGGTCAAGAATGAACAAGATATACAAATCATTGTGGAAGCTGCCTCTTCTACCTAGAATAAGGCAATTTTTATGGAAAGCTGTTTCTTCTCTTCTTCCCACAAGAGACATATTAAGTTCTAAAATTCCTGGAATTGCATCTGTCTGTCACTTCTGCGAACTGGTGCAGGAGACTCCATCTCATGTTTTGATGGAATGTAATTTGGCTAGAGCGGTGGGGTTCTCTATTTCTGGTTGGTCTTCAAATGATTCTACTTTCTTCTCATATTGGATACGAAGCTGGTTCGATGACCTTCATGCTAAGATAATTACAACTGATGACATCTGCAGAAGAGTTATCATTGCGTGGTGCTTATGGTCTGATCGATGTGACAAAGCTTTTCAGAACACTAACCCTAGCCCAGAGAGAACCATTTTAAAAACTCGTAGTTTTATCAGTGAACACTTAGCAAAAAATAACATGCAACATCCCATTAATAATAGAGTTTTTCGTAGGAATATACGCAGGTTGCCTCCACCTGTTGATGTTGTTACCATCAACATAGATGGTTCTTATTTGAGTTCTAACAACACTGGTGTAATTGGACTAATGGTTCGAAATTTTGCAGGTGAGCAACAAGCAGCAGAGTGCATCTACTTGACGGGGATAAGGAATGCTGAGAAAGCAGAGTGTATGGGTTTGTGGGAAGATGTGAATTTAGCGCTGAGGTTAAAGCTTGAGAATGTACACTTTGAACTTGACGCAAAGACAGTGGTGGAAGTAGTCAACAACAAAGCTTCTATCGATTGGCAATTACTTAATTTCGTAAAAGATGTTCAGAGTTTTTTTAGTAGATTTCGTTCTTGGAAATGTTCATACATTCCAAAAGAAGGCAATAAAGTTGCAGACATTCTCTCTAAACTAGCTAGAGAAAATGCATTATCAGTAGCTTGGTCTAGTTATTCTCCTGTAGAAATTAGATCACAACTTACTCGGGATATTTCTCATGTACTGAACTAATATTCATTTCAATACATTACTTCTTGTTTCAAAAAAAAAAAAACTCCTTTTTTTCCAGATGATAATCGCACCCAGATGAAAAAAACCAACGACGATGCGGATGCTACGTGTTATAATTCCATTCGTGGACACTGGTGATTGCACATTTCTTCTACTTCCCAATTTCTCTCAAAACTCGCTTTTCTCTACTTTTGTAAAGGAACTTTCCTCTAGGGACACCCAAATACCTATCATAGCCAAATTTTGGTCGAGGACGAACCTTATGTGTGCTGGAGCCATGCATTAGCTGATAATTAACTTATTACACGACTAAACATGGTAGTAAATAAGTTACCAAATTTTGGTCGGGGACAAACCTTATGTCTGTAAGTGAGATGAGGTAGGAACAACTAGTCATGGGCTGGTTAGACATGCTCATATTTCTTACTTGCAAAGCTGCAAATATAGTGCTTGTTTCAATTTAGGCCATATGGTTGAGATGGAGCTCCGTCAATTGTGGCCTCGACTTACAACCACCGGTCGTCATGGTCGATAAGAGTCCTCACCCTGCATGAGCGCTGGACCATGACGACTCCGAAGGCTATAATAATTTTTTATGCAAGTTCCAGGAGTCAACACCGTAAATATATCTCCCACGAATAAATATAGGACCCACACTTTGGGATACTCCCACAAATAAATATAAGACACATTTTGGGATACTCCCACAAATTGGGAGGTACTCACAGTTCAATAACGCTGGATTTAGGCTAAGGGGTAGTTTTTAGTGATGATTCTTGGTTTGTTATTTCATTTATCGTGTGAATCAAACCCCAAAAATAACATTCATCGTTGGGATAAGCGGTTATTCCCTCAGATCTCACAAAATCCTTCTATGTTTTTACTTTCTCTATAGAACTAACACTTTTTAAGAAAATTATTATAATCAAGATAACTTAAGTATCTTAGATTTAATCTTAATAAACTTATCTATTACTAATTAATATTGACAAACTAATTAATCAAGAACAATTTAGCTATTACTCTGTAATGTTTTTCTTGTCTTTTTGTGTGTCCGCCAGATGTGGGTTTTAAATATCAAGACCATGACAGAATTTAGTCATACTAACTTATTATTCATTTGTGTTTTGAGAAAACTATAGCTCATACCCAATATTTTGAAGACAATGGCAAAAAAACCTGGCTAAATTGGGGCCTACTCCAATTTGGGCCTACACTACATGTTAAAGTCATTGAAAGGTAAAAAAAATACCCCTTATCCAATTATTTTAAAAAATGGCTAATTTACCCCTTGATTAATTAGCGTTAATCGGGTGATTAATTGATGTTTAATCAAATTAAACTAGAAATTAACCAATCTTGATTCTTCATCAAAACGTGATTTTTTTTTATTTTATTTTTTTTGAAAAAACTCGTCCAGAATCGGTGGATGTTCATGCTCACATAAACCGATTGTAACAATCGGTTTTTAATACTTAAAACATAGATCGATTGTAAAATTCATGAGTTTTTCTGTGATTTCTTTTCGCCAGAATCGGTTTATGTTAATGCCCAC
The DNA here is from genome assembly GCA_023531295.1 of Papaver armeniacum. Lineage (NCBI taxonomy): Eukaryota > Viridiplantae > Streptophyta > Magnoliopsida > Ranunculales > Papaveraceae > Papaver > Papaver armeniacum. The sequence goes on from JAJJWW010002200.1 coordinate 16,368, forward strand.
ATAAACCGATTGTTAATCTGTACATTTCTTCGACTTTTGCTCATAACTTCTTCGTCCGATGTCGGAATGACCTCATTCTTTTTGCGTTCAATTCCAAATTTCATGCTCTATAATATAAAGATAAAACTTTCAATATTTTTGCAAAAATTCAAACATGGTTAATGAATCGATTGATGTGTGCATCAGCATAAACCGATTGTGGTTGATGTTCATCACATCAACCCAGAATCGGTTTATGTAGGTGTACCATATCTACCGGTTTTGGGGAACATCAATAACAATCGGTTTATGTGGACTCTTAAATAATCCGATTGTGAGCATAGCATTTAAGAAATCAAAGGTTGTACAATCAGGTTATGTGGACATACATGTAATCCGATTCTAACCAAAAAAATATACAAAAAAAACACGATTTTCTTCCATACCAGAATCGGGCTATGTGGACATTAACATAGACCGATTCTGGTTCAATATTTTCAACCAGAATACACATTCAATATAATCGGTCTTTGTGGGCATGAACAAAATCCGTTTCTAAATAAAATCGGTTCATAAGTACATTGACGTAAACCGATTCTAATAAACCCAGAACACTTTGATTTAGAAGAAAATTGAATTTTGAGTTATTGCATGTTGCTAAAACCTAATTTAGGGGACTTGGTTGCTAAAAAGTACTTGATTCGTGCCATTTCAATTGCTTCTATGACAATCGAAGATGGTTCGTATTATGGGAGAAGAAGAGAAGAAGAATCGGTTGGAGATGGAGATGGAGATGGAAATGAATTTGATTTTGATTTTGATTTAAGTTTTTAGTTTTATGATTTTGATTTTAGTTTTGATTTTAGTTTTTAGTTTTATTATTAGGATTTAATGGGGACACATTTGTAGTATTAGTATTTGATAAAGGGTAAGTTGATAATTTCATCCCTAAAAAATCTTTTTTTGTAGGCCCCAATTTAGCCAGACAAAAAAATAGTCATGAGAAATGCTATGAAGTTTTGAAAGATTATGTCTCGTATTCAACTAAGATTAACTATTTAAGTGTAATAATATGATATGTCTGGTCTTTTCCTTCGACGAAATGCTATGAAATATGTCAGGTGATGTAATGATATATGTCAGGTGCTTCCTTTTAATGTTATTAGAAAATTAGAAATTAAACCACCCGAAATATAAGTAATCATGGTCAAAATGTACAATCTTGGCGACTTTACATATGGTCGTCATGGTCGATCAATAATCCCATGACGAGTCTTAGTGTAGAACTTACATGAAGAGTCGGTGACGGTTAATGAAAAGATTAAAAAGTAGGCAGTTCAAGATTATCAAAAGTAGGGATTAGAGGATCTTAATGGATAGTAGTCGGTGATGGGTTCTTCATTTAGGCGGGTTTATTCATCATTTGCCTCAAATGGATCTTTATATGCATAGTCGTTTTCTGCTTCATTATATAAAATTTGAAGATCATGTGTCCATTCCACTTTAGGTTCGTTTTTGATATTAGCATAAACACAATCTTCTTTACAATAATAAGCTTTGCCCACTTCAATTTCGGGACTAGCACTCATTCTTGTTATTAAAATCTATTAACCCTAGCTTTTCACTTTTTCCTCCCAAATCTTTTCTTTCTTCCCTCTCTTTATAGAAATAACTAAAATCCACAAATTACTAACACCATATAAAACATATTTTTACAATCAAATCAAGAGGAAAAAAAATTAATATGAGAATCATTTTGGGGTTAGTTCCAAGAAATAAGTGTCATAAATCGTCTTGAGATAATGGTGAGAAACTTATAGAAAACTATAAAATATCTTGTGTGCATGATAACGATGTAACCTAGAATCCCAAATTTTTATTTTATCTAAATATCAATATGAATTTTCAAAAAAAAAAAAAAAACAATCATTGTGTTACGTTTGAAAGTTAAAAATTAATTTTTTTTTTTTTTAAACTTCGAGTTTCAACCTATTCTTGCACTTTTCTCCCGACAAAAAAAATGCACATTTACAGTATATATAATTTTAGAATCATCAAATGTAGGTCTTTCATCCAGTATCAATACCTTGACACCCACTTACTAATACAAGTGATATTGCATTCGAAAAATTGTTTTTGCTGGTCGAATCTTTGCTCGAACGAAGTGAAAAGAACTATCATCTGTGATGGTTTCAAATCATGCACCAACCAAGGATCCTTGGCATGATTTCAATCCATCAACCATCGAACGAGCCAGAATCGCCATGGCGCATATGCTTTGATTGCGATCGCTGATTTATCTAGACTGCAAAACGAATTTCAAAGTAAGCAAATATAAAAAAAAAAAAAAAATATATAAAACTTCACTTGTTATTCAGAACTGAGTTTAGGGTTCATATCTTTTATTACAAAGACGATGGGGGCTAAATATTTTGGGCAAAAACTTTCCTTTTGATAATGAATATCTCGACCAATTTCACAAAATCATCTGTGAAATTGAAGAACAATATCTGAGGAAGAAGACAACCAAATAAAATATCCCGAGCCATATCATCAGTAACAATCGTCGGTTCTACGGGATAGTGTACCAAAATAGCAAGGAGATAGTTTTACCACGATATGAAAGAGGGGTTGGGCTCGGTGGAACGTTAGAAGTAAGAGGCCCCTTTAAATAGGACGGGAATAAGTCGAAATATGACCGTTGTGCTGAAGAGGTGGTCTTCTAATTTGTGATCCATTCGTTCAGATTTCTAGTCTCGAGAAATTGTTAGTTCGTCTCATTCTAAATTAAACAAGTAAGTGAGATTTTGATTTCAATCTCCTCTTCTCATATACAATGGAAACTTCTGTGACTTGAAGGAATTTCCTGAAGTTTCGGGTTGATCATGAAAAAGCGGGGGTATAACAACCACACCCAATATTTTTCTTAGCAATCTGTATGGATAAACTCTAATATAATTACAAGAGAATCAACTAAACAGTTAGACTCAATCAATGGAAATATATCCAAGAGTTGTATCTATGTTTCACAATGTAATCAGCAAATCAAATAGATAGAAATCCGTGAGCCTGATTATTATGTGAAACAACTTGAACGGTACCAAAGACCAATGTTCAAGTGCCAATCAATTTATATCAACAACCAAAGGTTGAATTATCTAATTGATTGAACAACGCACAACCTGTGATATTTCTATTATATAGCAAAATATAATGCGGAAAAGAAATAACATGGACACCAGAAATTTTATTAACATGGAAACCGCAAATACAAAAAAAAAACCCTGGACCTAGTCCAGATTTGAACACCACACTATATTAAGCCGCTACAGACTCTAGCCTACTACAAGTTAACTTCGGACTAGAATGTAGTTGAGCCCTAACCAATCTCACAATGATCAAGGTACAGTTGCGCTCCTTACGTATCTGAACCCCAGCAAGATTCTAAGCACTTGATTCCCTTAGCTGATCTCACCCACAACTAAGAGTTGCTACTACCCAAAGTCGAAGACTTGATAAACAAATTTGTCTCACACATAAAAAATCTATTGAATAGATAAATCTTTCTCCCACAGATAAACCTATGAGTTTTGTTTCATCTTTCGATAAATCAAGGTGAACAGGAACCAATTGATATACCGGACTTATATTCCCGAAGAACATCCTAGAAATATCAATCACCTCACAATAATCTTGATCGTATGGTAACGAAACAAGATATTGTGGAATCACAAACGATGAGACGAAGACGTTTGTGACTACTTTTTATCTTGCATATCGGAGATTAAATCTCGAGCAAATCTTAGAGAAGATAGTACTCAATTACAATAGAAAACAGCAAGATCAGATCGAGCAACTACAGAGAAAATAGTTGGGTCTGGCTTCACAATCCCAATGAAGTCTTTAAGTCGTTAACCTATTGGGTTTAGAAAAACCTAAGGTTAAAGAAGAATCGACTCTAGTCGCAACTAGTATCACACAGGAGGTGTGGGTATTAGGTTTCCCAGTTGCTAGAGTTCTCCTTTATATAGTCTTCAAATCAGGGTTTGCAATCAATGTTACCTTGGTTATAAAGCATTCAATATTCACCGTTAGATGAAAACCTGATTATACTCAAGATAATATCTTTCAACCGTTAGATCGAACTTAGCTTGTTATACACAAATGAAATTTACCTTCATTTAGATGTGAGTAACCGTACCTAAACGTGTACATCTTGCTGGCTTAACAATACTTAACCGAAGTTAGCCATATAAACACTTTCATATCAACCTTATTCATCTTAACCATAACTAGTTCAAATGACTCAGATGAAACTAGTTTTAGAGTTGTTCAATTGTTTATATTCTCATAGAAGTATACAATACACAGTTGAAGCAAAATCGATTTTGATTCACTCGAATCAAGTCATGAACATTAAAGCCACGGTTTGCAAAAGATTGCATTCCTTATTGAATAAATGTATTAGTTCTTGAACAAACCGATTTTAGAACAATATCCATTCAGGTATGCAAAGGGGTAAGCATACCTTAGTGGTTAGACTAAGTTTGGGCTCGCCGTACGCATACCTCCAAACTCAACAGAAATTCCCGGACCCAAACCTTACGCCAGTACGCATACCGGTATGTGTACTAGGATCCCGGACTTTCACAAACTAACAGGTACGCAAACGGGTATGCATACTACGGTTCCCGAACATGGATTACATATATGCAAGTACGCATACTATGCTTAAATCCAATTGTTTTAAACTCTCGTTTCAACCATGCATTGAAACATTCTCAGAAGTCGGGAATCGCTGTATCACACAAACTATTAGCTTCAAAGCAATTTTCAAGTGCTCGAATGATCAATATGAAATATTTTGTGTCTACATCAAATGACTGTCTCACACAAATCATGTAAGATGTTACCGGGCGATTTTCACATGATCATCTTTTGACTTTCGTTCGCATATAGTCCATGAGCATCTAGGTTTCCGGGGTTCCCGTTCTGGAATGAACATTGTGAAAATGTTCTGCCAAAAAGATGTGTGTGACATGGCTTCTGTTAGAGCATTGCTCGCTCGAACCCACAAGTGTTGCTATCTCAAGCTTGTTGTCAAATTTAGTTGTTAAAACTATATCTTGATTTCTAGTCTACAATTATTTAAGTCTCGTACTAGGATAGAAATGTGGTTGAGAAACAAAGGATTACAGCATAAGGAAAATAATAAGATTTTGTTAGATTCCATTAATGAGATTTAAGTTATAGGTTAGAAGGTGGGCGATTTTTTAGTTAATGATTTTTTTTTAACCCAAACCTAAAATAATAAGTCAAATAAAGAATCAAGTGAAGCATAAGGAAAATCGGACACTCATGTATAAAGTCTGAAATGAACTCGAATGTCATTTTTGTTATCTAAAAATCATGAAAGTATTGTAATAAAATATAAATTTGTATTACTTTTGTTAGAGCACTGCTCGGTCGAATTCGCAAGCGTTGCTATCTCAAGCTTGTTTGTCAAGTTTAGTTGCCAAAACTATATGTCTTGATGTCTAGTCTACTTATAGCTAAGTCTCGGATTAGGATAGAAAGTGTAGTTGAGCTTAGACTTCACGACGTTCATCTATTGAAGATGAAGAACTACTAAGGGGAGCTTGTGTAACTTCATCGACAAAAGGTATGTGGAGACTTGAACTCATCTATCAGTCAAAATTCTATCTAGTCTATCTCCTATTTGAGACAAAAGTCGTATAGTTATATAGACTTCAATGATGCATATTTGATATTTCGAGTTGAGTTTAACTCGCTTACATCTAGAAATATGTGTTGGTAAGCTTTAGATTTAACCAAGTTCATCTTACATCCTTGACGAAACTCAAAAGATGATCATGTGAAAATCGCCTGGTAACATCTTACATGATTTGTGTGAGACAGTCATTTGATGTAGACTCGGAATATTTCTTATTGATCATTCGATCACTTGAAATTTCTTTGAAGCTAATAGTATGTGTGAGACAGCTATTCCCGTCCTCCGAGAATGTTTCTTTGGTTGAAATGAGAGTTTAGAACAATTGGATTTAAGCATAGTATGCGTACTTGCATATATGTAATCCATGTCCGGGAACCATAATATGCATACACGTATGCGTACTTGTTGGTTTGTGAAAGTCCGGGAACCTAGTACACATACCGGTACGCGTACTGGCGTAGGGTTTGGGTCCGGGAATTTCTGCTGAGTTTGGAGGTATGCGTACACGTTCGCATACTGGCGAACCCAAACTTAGTCTGGCCACTAAGGTATGCTTACCCGTTTGCATACCTGAGTGGATGATGTTCTAAAATCGGTGTGTTCATGAACTAATACATTTATATAATAAGGAATGTAATCTTTTGCAAACTGTGGCTTTAATGTTCATGACTTGATTCGAGTGAATCAAAATCGATTTTGCTTCAACTGTGTATTGTATACTTCTATGAGAATATAAACAATTGAACAACACTAAAACTAGTTTCATTTGAGTCATTGGAACTAGTTATGGTTAAGATGAATGAGGTTGATATGAAAGTGTTCATATGGCAAACTTAGGTTAACTATAAATGAGCCAACAAGGTGTACACGTTTAGGTACGGTTACTCATATCTAAATGAAGGTACATTTCATTTGTGTATAACAACCTAAGTTCGATCTAACGGTTGAAAGATATTAGCTTGAGTCTAATCAGGTTTTCATCTAACGGTGAATAGTGAATGCTTTGTTACCAAGGTAACATTGATTGCAAACCCTGATTTGGAGACTATATAAAGGATAACTCTAGCAACTGGAAGACCTAATCCCCACACTTTTTGTATAATAGTAGTTGCAACTAGAGTCGATTCTCCTTTAACCTTAGGTTTTTCTAAAACCCAATAGGTTAATGACTTAAAGACTTCATTGGGATTGTGAAGCCAGACCCAACTATTTTCTCTGTAGTTGCGTGATCCGATCTTGCTATTTTCTATCTTGATTGAGTATTATCTTCTCTAATTTTGGCTCGAGATTTAATCTCCGATAGGCAAGATAAAAAGTAGTCACAAACATCTTCGTCTCATCGTTTGTGATTCGACAATATCTTGTTTCGCTACCATACGATTAATATTATTGTGAGGTGATTGATATTTCTAGGCTGTTCTTCGGGAATATAAGTCCGGTATATCAATTGGTTCTTGTTCACGTTGATTTATCAAAAGACGTAGCAAAACTCATAGGTTTATCTGTGGGAGACAGATTTATCTATTCAATAGACTTTTCTGTGTGAGACATATTTGTTTATCAAGTCTTCGACTTTGGGTCGTATAAACTCTTAGTTGTGGGTGAGATCAGCTAAGCGAATCAAGTGCTTAGAATCTTGCTGGGGTTCAGAGACGTAAGGAGTGCAACTGTACCTTGATCAGTGTGATATTGGTTAGGGATCAACTACATTACAATCCGAAGTTAACTTGGAGTAGGCTAGTGTCTATAGCGGTTAATACAGTGTGGTGTTCAAATCTGGTCTAGGTCCCGGGGTTTTTCTGCATTTGCGGTTTCCTCGTTAATAAAATTTCTGGTGTCTGTGTTATTTCTTTTCCGCATTATATTTTGTTATATAATAGAAATATCACAGGTTGTGCGTAGTTCAATCAATTAGATAATCCAACCTTTGGTTTTTGATATAAATTGATTGACATTTGAAAATTGGTCTTTGGTACCGTTCAAGTTGTTTCACATAATAATCAGGCTAACGGATTTCTATCTGTTTGATTTGTTGATTACATTGTGAAATAGAGATACAACTCTTGGATATATTTCCATCAATTGAGTATGTCTGTCTAGTTGATTCTCTTGGAACTATATTGGAGTTGTTTGAGCAAAATATTGGGTGAGGTTGTTAGACCCCCGCTTTTTCAATTGGTATCAGAGCAGGCAAACACGTTTATGACCTCATAAGTCTGTGTTTGTAGCAATCTGAATTTGTGGACAGAAATTCATCTTTTGTTTTTACGCATACTAAAATGTCTTCCAAAGCTTTTAATTTTGCCAATTGTCTTGGGCTTAACTCAAAGGATAACTATTTAGATAATTTTTTCGAATCCTGAGGTAATAAGACAATTGTCACTATGTCAGAAGCTGAGATGGAACTCACCATAACTTCAAAAAAATCTACTGAGAATATTGATTTTCATAATCATGCTCAACTCATTGATGAATTTGAAAAGTTTCTTGGTCGAGAACGGGAACTCTTGAGGATATTGTTAAAGAAGATTCAATTAGAGAAAAACGTTTGGTCGAGACGCATTCATTTGATCTGAACAGACTTCGTGTTGAAAAAGAGAAACTGGGTGCATCCCTTATTTTATCCCAGGAACAATCCAAATCCTTGAAGATGGAAAACTCTGTTTTAATGAGAAAATCTTCTGTGCCTATTACTAATTCTCAGACAAAATTACAGTACATGAAGAAAAGTTCTCCAAAAGAAGTTCCTGCTAAGAAGTGTGTACATAACTTGCAGTCTTCTTATAGGGTTATAAAAATGTTCCTTTGAATGTTTCTCTTCCACGAACCTATTTTTTCTATGGGAAAAAGAAACACTTTATTCAACATTATTTTGCTAGAAAGAAACAGATTTCTGATCTTCAAAATATTCTTCTTTTTACTGTCGACGGAGTGAAGTGTCTAAAGACATCTACAATGGATTTTATTCCTACGGAAAGCCAGATCCCTCATAAAAGAGACTTCAATGGTCACTCATCTCTAAATATCTACAGGGATCGTGTTTCTTCTCATGGTGCAAATTCTTACACCACAAAAATACACATTCTTAGTGTTTATGAGAATAAGACTGGTAGATCTAAGTCTAGAAGGTGAATATTGAATGCTTTGTTACAAAGGTAACATTGATTGCAAACCCTGATTTGGAGACTATATAAAGGATAACTCTAGCAACTGGGAAACCTAATCCCCACACCTTCTGTGTGATACTAGTTGCGACTAGAGTCGATTCTCCTTTAACCTTAGGTTTTTCTAAAACCCAATAGGTTAACAACTTAAAGACTTCATTGGGATTATGAAGCCAGACCCAACTATTTTCTATGTAGTTGCGTGATCTGATGTTGTTGTTTTCTATCTTGATTGAGTACTATCTTATCTAAGATTGGCTCGAGATTTAATCTCCGATAGGCAAGATAAAAAGTAGTCACAAACATCTTCGTCTCATCGTTTGTGATTCCACAATATCTTGTTTTGCAACCATATGATTAAGATTATTGTGAGGTGATTGATATTTTTAAGGTTTTCTTCGGGAATATAAGTCTGGTATATCAATTGGTTCATGTTTACCTTGATTTATCAAAAGACGTAACAAAACTCATAGGTTTATCTGTGGGAGACAGATTTATCTATTCAATAGACTTTTCTGCGTGAGACAGATTTGTATATCAAGTCTTCGACTTTAGGTTGTAGCAACTCTTAGTTGTGGGTGAGATCAACTAAGTGAATCAAGTGCGTAGAATATTGTTGGGGTTCAGAGACGTAAGGAGCGCAACTGTACCTTTATCACTGTGAGATTGGTTAGGTCTCAACTACATTCAAGTCCTAAGTTAACTTGGAGTAAGCTAGTGTCTGTAGTGGCTTAATACAGTGTGGTGTTCAAATCTGGACTAGGTCCCAGGGTTTTTCTGCATTTGCGGTTTTCCTCGTTAACAAAATTTCTGGTGTCTGTGTTATTTCTTTTCCGCACTATATTTTGTTATATAATAAAAATATCACAGGTTGTGCGTAGTTCAATCAATTAGATAATCCAATCTTTGGTTGTTGATATAAATTGATTGACACTTGAACATTGGTCTTTGGAACCGTTCAAGTTGTTTCACATAATAATCAGGCTCACGAATGTCTATCTGTTTGATTTGTTGATTACATTGTGAAACAAATATACAACTCTTGGATATATTTCCATTGATTGATTCTGACTGTCTAGTTGATTCTCTTGGAACTATATTGGAGTTGTCCATACATATTTCTAAGCGAAATATTGGGTGAGGTTGTTAGACCCCCGTTTTTTCAACTTTTTTTTATACAAGAATCGGCTAGACTAGATAAATATCTTGACTAATTCCACACAATCGACTGGGAATTGAAAGACAATTTGTGAAGAATAAGACAACCAAATAAAATATCCCGAGCCATGTCTCCAGTAACAATCGTCGTTTCTACGGGATAGTGTACCAAAAAAGGATGGAGATTGTTGTACCAAGATAGTAAAGAGGGGTTGGGCTCGGTGGAACTTTACAACTTAGAGGCCCGTTTAAATAGGGAGGGAATAAGTCGAAATATGACCGTTGTGCTGAAGCGGTGGTCTTGTAATTTGTGATCCATTCGTTCAGATTTCTTCTCTCAAGAAATCAGTTGTTCGCTTCATTCTAAATTTAACAAGGTACGTGAGATTTTGATTTCAATCTCCTCTTCTCATCTTCTGTATACTATCAAAAGCAAAAACAAAAAATTATAATACTTCACTTGTTATTCAGAACTGATTTTAGAGTTCATGTCTTTGATTACAGAGACGATGGGGTCTTCCGGAGGACAAAACTCTTTACGAATTCTTGATATTGTTGCTTACCGACATAGTAGATCCCTCCGTGTTGGTAAAACCCTCATAAATCATTTTGGTTTCCTACAAAAGTGAACAGGTTTCTGAGGAAATTGAGATGAACAAGTTGTTCTTTATCCATACCTGTCTCATCAGCCTTATTTAAGACTATCTCTTCAATTGTCCTCAAAACTTGATCAGAACCAATAGCATCCAGAGATTCTTTAGTACCCCCAATTTCTTTCTTACCTAGAGATATCAAATCAGCTTCGCCTAGATCATATTCTTGATGTTGATATGAAAGTTTAGATATTCTAGGACAAAGGAACTCATCTGTATGATCACCGATCTGAAAGATTTCATGAGACCTCACATCACCACTAGTATCGTGAGATGATTTCCTCACCAATTCTTTATGACGGCGGACCTCATCAACTACCTCCACCTCCTTTGCAATTAAAGCACTACCAGTCTCATCATTTCCCTTAGTTTGAAATGAAGATTCATCCTCCTCGGGGGCTGCATGATGATCTTGGCTATCCATTTTTGGCTCTGAAGAATAATGAGGATAGTAGGAGGAGAAGAAAAGAGATAAAACCCTAGGTCTCTCGTCGCTAAGTATTTATACCAAAATACTAGGGCAAAAAAAGATTAACAAAAAAAATATTTTGGGGAAAAAATTTCCTTATAATAATGAATAGAGATATGCCATTGTATATTAGGATTAATTGTAATCGTTGATTTTCTTTCATTATTCCATTGAACGGTTAACATCATCCTATGCCTGGCCGGGATTCTGACCGTCATATCTATCACAGACGGTGTTGATTATGTTATTATACACGTGGATGATGTTTATAAGGTTGGATGTTTTTAAAAAACAAGTGGCTCGGTGAACTTGTGCTTACAATATAGTCATTTGAAATATGTTTATGGGTTGTGTAAAGGGTATTGTTCTCAAATCAAATGTTAATACATGCAAAGAATAATATTATATAAGAGAAGACATTGTTTGGAATAGCAAAATCACACGTATTAATGTATACAAATGAAGAAAATTTCAACAATAAAAGCAGATTTAAACAAATATTTATATCTAATAATTATTTTTTATATTTGTAGATTTTATTTTCCTTGTTTTACAGAGAAAATAATTAACATTTCAAATTTGTGTTTTCTTATATGAGCTACTCAAAATTATTATTTATTTATTTTTAAAAAGTATACCAAAAGTATCCCAACTCATAAAAAGAATCATATGCACAACTAAAAGTATGCATCATAAAAGCAAAAAAAAAAAACAGACATACAATAAGACACTATGTTTTAACATACGAAAACATTTTTATATAATATGAAAATATTATCGAGTTTTATAACCACTTTTTTTTAATACTTTATATTAACATATATCAGCCACGAACTCCTTGGAGTAAATATTCCCCAGTTTTGCTTTGATCTCATTCCCTTCACCTATGATTTTCATCTTTGAATCACCATAGCTATTACTAGCATGTAAAATTTTAAAACACCATCTCTGAAACATGAGCCAATTTCTCTCCATACACTTCAATGGACTATTAAAACATTAATAAGTTTTTTTCCTTAATAACCCGAATCAGATTCGTGTTATCATTCCTAGTTTAATTATTAACGGCATGAACAAGTATTTCGTCAAAGTTTTTGTATAATCCATGAACATACTTCAATTTTTTATATACCAATTTCGATTTGTTTTCATTAACATATATAATACCCATAAGTCACCAATAATTTTGTTTGTGGATAATATATAATATTCAAAACTTTCAATTGTATAGTCATTTGCTAAAACTTTCTTATATCTCGTACCTTCAACCATTTTCAATCTTCTTCTTGAGTGAATGTGTCTAATTAAGATTGAGAAAGAGTTTTTCTCGGTCATTCTTGCTTATGCTCTACAGATAAACACTTAACTCACTTGATGAATTTGACGTCTCTATATTTCTTACTATTTCTCTTTAAATACCTTATCTCTTACATAAGAACGGTTTGGACCATAACCGCGTTCTACCTGTTATAAAATCCAAGCAACATGGTAGTCTCTTCACAAATCCCAATATTAACATCAGTGGTCCTACAATATTATCAACTAATATGGCAATGGTTCTAATCTCTTAATATGTTTTTTGGTCACAAATCGAAGGTACGTAGATAATTTGGTAGTTTTACCATGAATAATTTCCGTCTACTAAACATATCAAATGAGCAACTGATATCTGACTTTTTTTCTTTTTTTCTTTTTTTAATTGAGGTTGATAATGATTCCTTAAACTGGAGAACCATGCCACTCTTTCTCACTAGTTAACTTGCAGCATACTTAGCTAATGCATATAGACTACATCATTCAAATCCCTCAGTGCATAAGCGAACTTCCAGCTGGCGAAGTCAGTGAAGACCATATTAAGTTATCCTCTAGTAGGTTTTGGTAGTCCATTTTTCAGCATCGCCAATAGTGCGTGCAAAAATTCCTATGTGGAGGTATTATTTAGACCTATATTGATGAAGGTTTACACATTTTGCAGAAGTATTACTTTTTGGCTTATGAACCATCTTCAGTAGTGTAAGGTTTTAACCTTGATATTCATAGGTGATTATAACTAATTTAAAACCTAATTTTTTTTTCTTGTTGGTTTATTTTAATTTTAACCAATAACTAAAATAAAACGGTTAGTTGAATTGATGACCTGAAGGGCGGTCTGAAGGTCAAGATAAAAAACTTTCTGAAGACCTTTGTATTTATTTTGTCGTCCCTCTTACTTGTAGGACCTACTATTGGAGATGGATTTGTTTCAAATGGGGATCCAAAATTCTCAATGTTATGGAAAAATAGAACTTCCTCATTCTATTGGAGATGCTCTTACAACTTCCCAATTCACGTTAACAGCTGGTATTGTGGTCAATCTGATTTTGAAATCCGATACCCGTTTCCGATAATCCGGAATCTAATAGGAAATTATCCGACATAACGGATATCGGATTTTGGAATCGAAAAGTTATCGGAATTTTTAGTGTTATCGTAACGGAACCGACTAAGCCAGTTTTCGTTACGATAAGATCTGATACCGAAATTATATAAGATATTTGGTTATTATGGTAACACCACCTCACATAGAGATGAAATTGGTATTGACGATAGGTTCTCTTTTACATCATAACATCATTGTCTCACAAAAATATGAAATTGGTTTATCACAGCACCACCATCTCCAATGACAAATCTGAGGTGACATTATTATGCAACACTACCTTCTTCTTGAATATCGACAACAACAAAGACTGCTGATAGGTGTAGAATACACCGTATTTAATATCTAGTATTTATGCTTTCTTTGCGAGTTTTCTTGTAAATTATGTATCTTATGTGTGCTTTTGAGTTTAGTAGGTGCAATGGAGTCATTTGGAGCAAAAAGACCAATTGGAACTCGTTCAAATACAAGATTTCTACTTTTCATTGTGTAGAGGACGAGAAGATGAAGACAATGGCGAAAGAACAGAGTCATTCGGAGCTCGTATGAAGAAGTTATGGGCAAAAGAAGAACTCGGAATGGTAAACGGGTCATTTCATCGGCTAATACTAATGGGATCCCAGCCACATGTTAAGGGGTAGCCAGATTTTGTTTAAAAGGGAAGTGCTATTGAGAGCCCAGTCGAGGATAAGGGGTAACTTGTTGTGAAATTGCTAAAGACAAGGCTACGGTTCGTTAAGGGGCACCCACTCCTTTATAACCAAAAGCTAGGTCGAATGTTACACCCATTTCATCTTTGTTGAACCGGGAACCAAGAGTCGCAACCAATTCAAGTTCAGTAGGCAATTCTCGGAGTGCAGTTGAGTGTTTTTAAGGGAGTAACCGAATTCATCAAGGAAACAGACATTGGTTTAGTTTGTGTTGTGTGTGATGGGAGAAATACAGGGAAGAAAGGTAAATGATGATGATGAAAGGTAATACAGGCTGTTGATTGACGATGATGAACAAGGAGATTGAAGTGTGTTTTTGAGTTCAGTGACAAGATTGAATGAATGGGTTTGTTTATAATTAGAAATTGCAGGATAAAGAGAACTCAGTACAACAGCAGATTGAGTGTCTTTGCGTTTCAAGTTTCAGGCACATTATGTGTTTGATAGAAGGCCTGAACCGGTCTGCTTTGCCTTTCTTGTCACTCAACCAGCTTTTGTTGCAATTGGTTTGCGGTGAAGCAAGAAGATGCGAGAATAGGGCTGTTGAGTGAGAGCTATTGAGGTTGTGTATAGGCAACCACAAGAGAAGGCTTGCCGGTGTACGGGGAATGAGACAGGAAGGCATTAATGGAAGGTTAAGCTGCTGCTGCAGTGAGCTGAAATAGCAGGGAGAATGAGGCTGGAATTGCTGGGTTCTGGTCGCGGTTACACTTGGGGTCGGTGTCTGTGACAATGGGTCTTGAGCAGCTGTGCTAATGGCTGTGACATGGGTCTTGAGCTGAATTGTGCTGGGAGTTGGTAGTGAGCTACAGATTGAAGTTACAAAGAATTTGAAAGATGAGAACAGGGAGTGAGGAGCATGCCTGTGACATAGTTGCAGGCCTGGTGGAGCTGCTATTGGAAGCTCACTGAAAATGGAGTGAGCTGGTGTTGGCCTAGGGTGAATTGCAGGTGGTGTTGCTCATTACAGGCAGGGCTGAAGGGAGTTGCAGGTGGTGCAGTGAATACAAGAGCTGTACACTGAATTTAGAAGCTGATTTGCAACCTGAAATGGCATTGCAGGTAGGATGGAAATTGAGTCGAGCAAGTTGCAAGGCACTGCAATTACAGGGAACAGAGAATGGATTGAAATTGAGCTGCAGTGAAGAGTGGCAATGCAGTAGTGGAAATGCTATTGCAGCGCGAGATGGTGGTGGTGGAGTGCTAGATTGAACTCGGGTGATAGCATCTTTATTCTTTGTGATGATTAATGGAGAAATTCAAGGAAGGATTTGTATTCTTTGGGCTGTACTCGAATTGAACTAAAGAAATAGGGACAAGTAATGTGCTTGCGGGCGTTGGCGCGAGCCGGTGAAGCAATGTCTCAATTTGCGGAAGCTGGTGGCGATGCGGAATGGATTACGGGGCTGATTCTTTGGAGCAAGTGATGGAGTAATGAGCTGTTGGTGTTGAGCAGCAGAGATGTGGAGCGGCGGTGCAGGCCGGAGCAGTGCGGAGATGTCTTTGCGGGTAATGGCGGTTGTGGTCGATGAGAGGCGGGGAGATCTTTGGAGAATGTGGCGAGGTTGGTGCGGGCGAGCCAAGGATGGAAGTGGCGAGTTTGATGGTGGCATTGCGAGTGAGTTATAAGAGAAGCACCAGGCACGAGTTTGCAAGCGGGGAATGGATTTTGAAGCCGCGAGAAATAGTGCGAAAACGGAGTGAAAATGGCGCAGGTAAGCATACTTAGGTTGTCGGATTTCGGAGCTTAGAGTGTCGATCGCAATATTTCGGTGAATCGCGAGGGGGTATGAGTCGGATGCAAGAATCGACGGCCGGACATATGAGCTACGCATCACGCTTTTGGGCGCGTTTCGCAAGAGATAAAGAATTGGGTTTGATGGTTTTTGTGAATGTATGAATTGCAGAGAAGCGAGTTGAGATCTTTGGAAGTGTAAAATGTCTTGTGACAGCGTCAGTAGCCGGAGGCAAGTTCAGGTGGCTGGAGATAATTTTCCGGTGATCGGATTCCGGCAACCGGCGACCGGATTCCGGCGATGACGTCAGCAATTCCGGCGACGCTTTTGGACCCAAAATTCCAGAGACATATTTTTCACTCCTGGGCTTGGTGGACCAACTTGGAGACGGGTTTTGAGAAGAATTAACCTAATTTTGGGAAAGTATCCTTATGGGGAGAAAAGCATATAAATAGAACTTTTTCTTTAAACCTAGATATATCTCCATTAGGGAGAACTCATACTTTTGGTTCGAGGGTTTAGAAACATGATAGGTTTTATCCTTCTTCTTGCTATGAACTCCTATGCCATGAGTAACTAAGTTCTTATTATTGGTTGAAGATGTAGTTGGATTTTGCAACCAAGTTATGATTTTTATGAATTAGTTTTCTCTCAATATTATCGTATGATTTCTACACGTTACAATAATTGCATGATTGATGGATTGCAATATGATTGAATGTTTGTTTAGTTAAGTCTAGAATTGATTGAACTCACATCCATATCTATAGCTATTTTAGGGTTTTCATCGAGCGATAACCTTGAATACTAGTAGCATGATATGATTAGGGTTTGTAGTGATACATCCTCGTAGTCATATGTAGAAATTGACCTTTGTTCGAATTGTTTGCGCAATGTATTACAATTGCATTGATTAGCCTATTTCTGAAACTTAATGCTCCTAGGAATTGAACTTGATTAGCGCAAGGCGTTAGGTTATTCTTTAGGAAGAATTCACATACGCAGCCCTAATGTGTGTGTCGATAACTTTGGAAATTTACGGAGTATTCTTGCAATAAGGTATTCTATGGCTTTTGATGATAGCGAGATTAAATACGAATTCTCTTCATATATTCATAAACTTGTTTACAATTGAAGATGAAACCTTTACCCAATATTTTCACATCCTTGATTTGCGTACTTTATTTGCTTTTTGTTTATTTTTATTTACACAATCAGAAAATTCTCGGTGTTTTATATAGGAAACCATAACAATTTGACAACCTAGACCTCTCTGTGGGATCGATCCTTTCTTGCCCTTGCTATATTTATATTTTGAGTAGTAAGAAAGTGTAATTATATTTGTGTCGCTTACGACGACGATCAAGCCCAGGCGCCGTGTTTCTTAGGGGAGGCAGCGGTTGTTAATTGTTTTTGGTTTCTTATTTTTGTATTTAGTTTTTGTTTTACTTTTTCTTATTTTCTGGGTTTTAACCTTGGTTTGAGAATTATTTCAGGTGCTTATTTCTATGAAAGGAGCATATTGGAGCAATCAATACGGGTTTCAACCTCAACAATATGAAAACTATCATCCTTATGGGGAATACAATCAAAACCAATCCTTTGGTTATGGTCAATATTCCACGTACCCTTTTAGTTGTTCCCATACATTCCAACCTTCTTACGGTGGGTATGTAAGTGAGCAACCACAAGGAGGGGAGACTAGTTTTACTCCTATTAATTTTTCCTCTAGTTTGGTAGATGAGATGCAACAATTTATGGACAGCATGGAGTCAATTTGTAGACAACCAAGCGTGGAACCAATTTCATCGACCGAATGTGCTCATAGTATGTTTGGACCAATTTCTGATCGTAGTTATGATCATTCACCCATTCAAAGGGAAGATAATTGGCCTAACAATAATGAAGTAAGTAATTCTACTTTTTCTTTGTCGAATGAGCTTTACAAACAAATGGAACACTATATTCAGAATTTGGATGGAACACTCCAAGAGCTTCAAAAAAGGTGTTTCCACTTTAAGACAAGGCATTGAAGAATACAAGGAGGAAATGAATAGTTATGTTGAAAAAGGCGAACCTTCGGGGACTTTTGTTGATATTTGTGTAGTTAACTCAACTCTTGATCGTAATAATGATCATTCACCTATTCAAAAGGATGAGTTCGAGATTAGCAACACTAAATTCAGCGAGGACCAATGTTATGTTGACTATGATAGTGATGATGATTATTATGAAAATACATCGTTTGAACCAATTCATGGTGACATCCCCGAGGAGTGTACAATGGAGTCTTTTTGCGATCAAGGTGAAGTTGAAAAGGAATATGATGACACTAGTGTAGCTTCCTCAAGCATTGATCTTTATAACGATCAACAACCTATTCAAAAGGTAGAGCTTGAGGATGATGCAATGAGTGTTCTAAAGAAATTCCTTATGGATAATATTGCATCCGCAAAAGAGTATGTGCCTTACAACAAAAAGGAGGAGTGTGTTGAGAATGAGACGGTTATGACCAATATTGTGGAAGACCCAATTGAGCTTGCAAATGATTGTAATGATGATGTTTATGTCGATACTTTGGTTAAGGCAGAAACGGACGAAGAATGGTTGCAAGGTTTGATAGAGGACCATGATATCCAAGAGGTGAATAATTCACTTGAGTTTTTCAAGGATGAAGAGGATTCCGTGATACAAGAGATTGTGCAAGGTTTATCTAACCCTTTGCCTATTGTTTCTTCTCCTTTACCTCTTTTTGGTTTGAATGTATGTGCTTCGAGAATATTGTTGAATGACTTTGTTTCTCGTTTTCCGCCATTAGAGAAACTTGATTCTCATACTATGCAGGTTATGGAACAAGAAACCGTGGAAGTACCCGACTCCTATATTCTTTATACACTTCCATGTGTGGACAAGAATAAGTGTGGGGGAAGCTTTTATCGGTTCATAGCTTCACTTTTGCTTTATATTACTAATATTTGTGTGAAGCTAGTGTTTGCAAAACAGGTTCTATGGACGGATCCCCAACTTTTCAGATTGTTGGTGTATGGGGAATGAATCTTGCAAGGATATAGTCGGGCTGACGACTATAAAACAAGCGCTAAGTGGGAGGCAACCCACCGGTTTTGTATCTCTTATCCTTTTGCTTTTTATTTTTGTTTCGTTTATTTATTTTTTACTGTTTTCATATCATATTTGCATCCCTATGTTTAATTTCATTGAGTCCGTAATCTATCTTAGAAGAGTATTATGAGGAATACCTTTTCGTCAGAAAATTTCAGACTGCGCGTAGTTCAGTCCAGAGACCATAACTGTCAGACCGTTTATCAAAACACTGTGAAATTTTGACACTGTGTAGAAAACACGTAGATGAACAACTTTTGTGAAATGGAGTTTTTCCAAATTCCTTACCAATTTGCACAGTTTTTGCGTTTTATCTGCTGTTACGTCAGAATTCAGAACTTTCGGTTTTACACATTGAGGACAATGTGAAGTTTAAGTGTGGGGGAGCATTTATATGTTTGTATAGTTTGTTTTTGACACCATTAGTGGATGGAATCATTTTGAATGCAGGAGTTGAGGAACCAATTAACTAAAAGGGAAGAATATAGCTCAGAAATCACAAATTAACATGATAGTTGTTACCATATCTCGGAATATCACCATATCACATTCTATTTTTATTTTTCCATATTTATCTATTGTTCTCTAAGTGCTTTGGTGGGTCACTAAAAATCGACGTGTTATTACTGCTAGGATGAAATAGAGTGATTGAGTTACAAAAAAAAAAAAAAAAAAAAAAAAAAAAAAAAAATGAAAAAATATATGAAAAGAAAAAAAAAGGACCGATCAATTAGACCAAAACGGAATAAAAAGACACTTGGGAATAGCAGTATGTGTGAAACGTAGTCCCTGTCTCCGTCGCCTAAACAAGCGTGGAATGCAGGATCCAAGGCAACTATCATATACGTGCTGACAAGAAGCATGCGCTTGGATCCAAAAGATCTAATCATGCCGTCTAAAAAAAAAAAAAGAGAAATTGGATCCAGTTTGATCCAATCATAAAAAAAAAAAAATTATTATTGGTTGAATAAAGTCACTTCTGGTTCCCTTGTATATGCCAGTGAGTTGATGTAGGATTCAAACTAAGTAGCTCAATCCAATAGGATTAGGTTCATCTTAGCAGTGACCTTCAGACAGATATGGGAAACATCGAACACTTGTGAATATTCGCCAACATCTACATCTATATCCATCTTCTTAATCTTTTCATTGTGATTGTGGTTTGTTAGTTTCCGAGTATTGTGGCTTGTTCGACTATCTAATTAGAGTTATTTACTAATATATGAATTGAATTTGCAAGGTACCTCCTCCTGTAGTCATTTTGGATTCGTTCATTGATTTGTCACAATTAGACGGAGTTTGAAATATAGGTTTTGTAGGTAGACCTCTTGTAAACCTTCACGAGACTATAACTCGTCCACTAGGGACACCTAGGGGTTTAAAGGCTTGTTATTTATGCTAAAAGTGACCGTAGCCTCGACGACACGGAGTTGTATGTATTTTTTTTTGAATAAGTTTTGTTTGATTTGCTCGAGGACTAGCAAAGTCTAAGTGTGGGGGAATTTGATAGGTGTAGAATACACCGTATTTAATATCTAGTATTTATGCTTTCTTTGCGAGTTTTCTTGTAAATTATGTATCTTATGTGTGCTTTTGAGTTTAGTAGGTGCAATGGAGTCATTTGGAGCAAAAAGACCAATTGGAACTCGTTCAAATACAAGATTTCTACTTTTCATTGTGTAGAGGACGAGAAGATGAAGACAATGGCGAAAGAACAGAGTCATTCGGAGCTCGTATGAAGAAGTTATGGGCAAAAGAAGAACTCGGAATGGTAAACGGGTCATTTCATCGGCTAATACTAATGGGATCCCAGCCACATGTTAAGGGGTAGCCAGATTTTGTTTAAAAGGGAAGTGCTATTGAGAGCCCAGTCGAGGATAAGGGGTAACTTGCTGACAGAATTGCTAAAGACAGGCTACGGTTCGTTAAGGGGCACCCACTCCTTTATAACCAAAAGCTAGGTCGAATGTTACACCCATTTCATCTTTGTTCGAGAACCGGGAACCAAGAGTCGCAACCAATTCAAGTTGGTAGGCAATTCTCGTGTCCAGTTGAGTGTTTTTAAGGGAGTAACCGAATTCATCAAGGAAACAGACATTGGTTTAGTTTGTGTTGTGTGTGATGGGAGAAATACGGGGAAGAAAGGTAAATGATGATGATGAAAGGTAATCTGGTGTTGATTGACGATGATGAACAAGGAGATTGAAGTGTGTTTTTGAGTTCAGTGACAAGATTGAATGAATGGGTTTGTTTATAATTAGAAATTGCAGGATAAAGAGAACTCAGTACAACAGCAGATTGAGTGTCTTTGCGTTTCAAGTTTCAGGCACATTATGTGTTTGATAGAAGGCCTGAACCAGTCTGCTGCCTTTCTTGTCACTCAACCAGCTTTGTTGCAATTGGTTTGCAGTGAAGCAAGAAGATGCAGAATAGGGCTGTTGAGTGAGAGCTATTGAGGTTGTGTATAGGCAACCACAAGAGAAGGCACTGCCGGTGTACAGGGAATGAGACAGAAGGCATTAATGGAAGGTTAAGTCTGCTTTGCGGTGAGCTGAAATAGCGAGGAGAATGAGGCTGGAATTCTTTGGGTTCTGGTCGCGGTTACACTTGGGGTCGGTGTACGTGACAATGGGTCTTGAGCAGCTGTGCTAATGGCTGTGACATGGGTCTTGAATTTGAATTGTCTTTGGGAGTTGGTAGTGAGCTACTGATTGAAGTTACAAAGAATTTGAAAGATGAGAACGAGGAGTGAGGAGCATGCACGTGACATAGTTGCGAGCCCGGTGGAGCTGCTATTGGAAGCTCACGAAAATGGAGTGAGCTGGTGTTGGCCTAGGGTGAATTGCAGGTGGTGTTGCTCATTACGGGGCGGGGTGGAAGGAGTTGCGGTGGTGCGGTGAATACAAGAGTCGTACACCGAATTTAGAAGGCGATTTGCAACCCGAAATGGCATTGCGGGTAGGATGGAAATTGAGTCGAGCAAGTTGCAAGGCACTTCGCAATTACGAGGAACAGAGAATGGATTGAAATTGAGCTGCGGTGAAGAGTGGCAATGCGGTAGTGGAAAGGCTATTGCGGCGAGATGAGATGGTGGACCTGGTGGAGTTGCTAGATTGAACTCGGTGATAGCATCTTTATTCTTTGCGGTGATTAATGGAGAAATTCAAGGAAGGATTTGTATTCTGGGCTGTACACTGAATTGAACTAAAGAAATAGGGACAAGTAATGTGCTTGCGGGGCGTTGGCACGAGCCGGTGAAGCAATGTCTCAATTTGCGGAGAGCTGGTGGCGATGCGGAATGGATTACTGGGGCTGATTACTGGAGCAAGTGATGGAGTAATGAGCTGCTGGTGTTGAGCGACGAGAGATGTGGGAGCTGGCGGTGCGAGCGAGGCAGTGCGGAGATGTCTTGCGAGTAATGGCGGTTGTGGTCGATGAGAGGCGGGGAGATCTTTGGAGAATGTGGCGAGGTTGGTGCAGGAACTGAGCCAAGGATGGAAGTGGCAGAGTTTGATGGTGGCATTGCGAGTGAGTTATAAGAGAAGCACCAGGCACGAGTTTGCAAGCGGGGAATGGATTTTTGAAGCCGCGAGAAATAGTGCGAAACGGAGTGAAAATGGCGCACCGGTAAGCATACTTAGGTTGTCGGATTTCGGAGCTTAGAGTGTCGATCGCAATATTTCAGTGAATCGCGAGGGGGGTATGAGTCGGATGCAAGAATCGACGGCCGGACATATGAGCTACGCATCACGCTTTTGGGCGCGTTTTCGCAAGAGATAAAGAATTGGGTTTGATGGTTTTTGTGAATGTATGAATTGCAGAGAAGCAGAGTTGAGATACTGGAAGTGTAAATTGTCTTGTGACAGCGTCAGTAGCCGGAGGCAAGTTCAGGTGGCTGGAGATAATTTTCCGGTGATCGGATTCCGGCAACCGGCGATGACGTCAGCAATTCCGGCGACGCTTTTGGGCCCAAAATTCCAGAGACATATTTTTCACTCCTGGGCTTGGTGGACCAACTTGGAGACGGGTTTTGAGAAGAATTAACCTAATTTTGGGAAAGTATCCTTATGGGGAGAAAAGCATATAAATAGAACTTTTTCTTTAAACCTAGATATATCTCCATTAGGGAGAACTCATACTTTTGATTCGAGGGTTTAGAAACATGATAGGTTTTATCCTTCTTCTTGCTATGAACTCCTATGCCATGAGTAACTAAGTTCTTATTATTGGTTGAAGATGTAGTTGGATTTTGCAACCAAGTTATGATTTTTATGAATTAGTTTTCTCTCAATATTATCGTATGATTTCTACGGGTTACAATAATTGCATGATTGATGGATTGCAATATGATTGAATGTTTGTTTAGTTAAGTCTAGAATTGATTGAACTCACATCCATATCTATAGCTATTTTAGGGTTTTCATCGAGCGATAACCTTGAATACTAGTAGCATGATATGATTAGGGTTTGTAGTGATACATCCTCGTAGTCATATGTAGAAATTGACCTTTGTTCGAATTGTTTGCGCAATGTATTACAATTGCATTGATTAGCCTATTTCTGAAACTTAATGCTCCTAGGAATTGAACTTGATTAGCGCAAGGCGTTAGGTTATTCTTTAAGAAGAATTCACATACGCAGCCCTAATGTGTGTGTCGATAACTTTGGTAATTTACGGAGTATTCTTGCAATAAGGTATTCTATGGCTTTTGATGATAGCGAGATTAAATACGAATTCTCTTCATATATTCATAAACTTGTTTACAATTGAAGATGAAACCTTTACCCAATATTTTCACATCCTTGATTTGCGTACTTTATTTGCTTTTTGTTTATTTTTATTTACACAATCAGAAAATTCTCGGTGTTTTATATAGGAAACCATAACAATTTGACAACCTAGACCTCTCTCAGGATCGATCCTTTCTTGCCCTTGCTATATTTATATTTTGAGTAGTAAGAAAGTGTAATTATATTTGTGTCGCTTACGACAGCGATCAACTGCATATCAATTTCATCTATCTATTAAACTCAGTTCATCATACAACCCAAAACCCAAAAACCTAACTCGTAATCTTCAACCAATTTCTTCATAGCAACAAAACTTACTTTGCAAACCCATTAAATGAATTTCGAAAACATTGGGTATCAAAGTTTCCGTATTGATTTGGGTATTTTTCAAATGAACAAAATCAAACGAACTAGTGATAAATCTTGTTCTTCTTATGACAGATGTTAGCATGCAGCCTTTATACATCACTCACCGTGTTGATTTGTTATTTGCAGCGATGTGTGATTGGAAATTTTCCGAGCATGGATTGTTAATGGCGAAGATGTTGGAACTTAACTGAAAATTATCAGATATACAATTACTTTATCGCCACAGAATCAAATTTGCTTTTCAGATTTCTGTTGGAAGTTATCGAATATTAGATATCATAATCGGAGCGGCTGATCCACCATCTATTTTGATTAGTTTTGTTGACAACCCTAACAGTTGGTATCACATTTTCTGAGTCATGTTAATAGGAGGGAGAAAGTAGATTTGAGCAGAGAAGGATTACGGGGGAGGAATTTAAACTTTTGACGAGCGATCAACTCCTTCTAAAAGTGATAGAATATCTATGATATTCTTGTAAGATTTCAGAATCTCGTCAACGCTATTTGACTGGTTAAGAGACGATTTAGTCGTTAATGACTCGATTAGTATAACACGAATATTAATTGAATAATAATCCGCAGATAAAAATAGTATCATTGAATAGATGTGGAAAAGTTATGCGAAATGGACTACTTGAACGTGTCATTCAGACACCGGTCGAAAAAGAAATTATTCAAATCGTATGAAGGGAAAAATAATCATTTTGCTTATGCAAACTATTAAAAAAACCGAGATTTCTCCTCAGTGCAACCTCTATCACAAACATGATTTCTACTTTTCTGGCTGCCCATATCCAAATTGATGGGTGTTGTAGTAATGTCATTTTGTATACCAAAACCGATCGAGAGAAACTCATCTTTCTCTTATCTTCTGCTTTCTTTTATTTTTCTTCTTTCTTCATTCTCTCTGACGATTCTGATGAGATATTTCTGAAACTTTGAAACCGAGAGATTGAAATAAAGAAATAACAGATGGAGTATGGTGTGAAGAAGTTGTGGTTTAGGTTGGTTAGAAGTTCTTGACGATTGAAGGACGCAAATTTTGAATTAAGGAGAACTAGAAATTAGGGTTTTATATTAAGACACGTAACTAAGAAGAAGTGATTGAGAAAAATATCGATTGAGAAATCGAAGATTTATGGTTTCTGAGATATGGGTTGTTGAGTATTAATTGAATCGAGGTGGTGTTGATAGTCCTGTGATGTTTTGCTGAATCGAGTCAAATGAAGAAGAATTGAGTTCAAATGCTTGAACGAAGCTATTTTTGAGGTAATTGGTTCTTTTAAGTTAACCTAGAAAGTTATTCAATTTCCTTGTAGAATCTATGTAATTATTATGAAGTTAAGAGATATGTGGTAGAGATGAAGTTGTAGTGTAGGTTTGTGATGGTTAGGGAATTGTAATGTTGAAGTTCAATTGTATCTAATATAAAGATGAAAATTTATGGATGAGAGTATCTCAAGATCTTAACTGAACTGGTGGAGAAGCTTATGCTGCAAATGCTTGTGTTCGTAGATATGAATGAGTTAATGCGTTTGATGTTTTTTTAATGAATTGAGTTTTGATTTAGAATAGAAAATAGAGCTGAGAAGCAGGGAGGAAGATTTAGTGGTTTGGAGTGAATGCGTTGTTGCAGTAATGAAAGTTATATTTATAATTTAGTGGGGCCAGTGATGGTTGGTACCACAACAGAAGCTAGTGAAATGAAAAGCACCACAACGTAACATAATAGCATTCCATGTTCTCGTTTTACTAATTCGCCCCCAACAGAACATATAATACCTAATCATATCCCCTGACTTCAGGTCGCACATGCATAATTATATTATTAGGTCCACTGTTTAGATATGGGATCTGATTTTTTTTTTTTTGGTATGATTGATTTGGGTTTTTGGAGATCAGAGTTTTCCAATTTTCAGGCGTCACTTCATTCAGCACAATCAAGAGCTGGCACATAAACAGCTTTTTTTTTTTTATCGATAAAATAGATGGTTGTTGTAATGCAAGAGTATTGATTTGGTTGGTAAATTTGTGATTCAGGATTTAGAGTTAAAAGAGTTTTAATTAGATTCATGATGGAAAATCTAAGATGGTCCTTTAAGGTTCTGATCAGAATTTACAACTTTTATGTGGGGTTCATTTGTTGAATGATTGCTTAGGATTTCCATTCATGGTGGTTAAGCAGAAGTAAGTTTTTGTTGCAGACGATTAACTATATGGTATAAAAAAGTTTAAAATTGAATAGTTATAAAGATTCATGTAAACAATATCTTGTATAACTGATTTCAAATCTCTATTCTTGATATTTCAATAGGATGTTGTTTCATTTAGTTTTACTTGTTCTTCAAAGAGTAGAATCCTTAATGCGAACTAGAAATAATATCCATTAGTTACTATTTTTCCTTAATCTGACCATTAAAAATAGTCGCACGCGGGTCATACACATATCTCTTGGGTAGCGCAAATATTGTGTTATTATAAGTTAAGAGCCTTCCGACGTTTACTCGGCTTAAGCGACTTTAGTCCCCACATGGATCATATGTCGCACATCTATCAAACAAGAAACGCAAAGATAGTGCTATTAAAACTATCAATACATATGGATTACAAAATAAATAAATTTTGTAGCTTCTCATCCAAATGCTTGATCTCCTTGGTTCTTCAACATTACTCGAAATCTTCGTCACTTCTAAATACTCAAGTGATTCTGAACTTGTTCAACTCAGTATCATAGTTGTTGAAGATCCGTAGCTATAACAATAAGAAAACTGTTGTTCTCAATCATTATTATACAGATTCATAGTATTATTACACAGCATCAAAGTTCAATTGTATCACAACTTTGACAATAATACTATGGTGATATGTATCACTCCCCCTTAGTCAATACTTCATCTCACAATGAAAACCACTCCCCCTTACATAATGATCCGTAAACCATATGTATTTGTAGTGTGAACTACACAATAATTCTCCCCATTTTTGTCAATATAAATTGTGTTAGAACATAGCTCGGTTGAACCCACCAAGCATTGGTATGTCAAGTTTGGTTGTCATATTTTAGTGAATCAAAACTCAATTAAAGAGTTGCTTGATTATATACTAGAGACAACTTCGTATAGGTTAGGCTAGAAAGATTAGGATTATGAGACATACAAGTATTACTCGAAGACTTAAAGAATGTGAAGAAGTAACAAGCTACATCGACGACATCATCCTTCCTCTTGAGGTTAGTAATATTGTGACTTGAACTGCTTCATTCCTAACGTATCTTTCAAGTCGTGTTATATTGAAAACATAACTGCGAAGCTGTGAATGATTATACTCTAGTAGACATAGTATTAAGGAATTAGAATACGAAGTATAACGCTTATCTTTTGAACTTCGTATATAAGACATCAACATAATCGTATGAATGCTATTGTGATTATGTGTATGGGTAAAGGTGAAGATTTCATCCTAGGAAACAATGTTGACATTCGTTTAAGGAAGTACATTCATGAACTTGTTTTATGCATCGAAATGGAAATCGCTAGGCTTATTGGTATTGTTATTCATTGCATATCTTTGGATTACCAATATGTGTGAGTTAGTAGAACCGATCATAACTTGTTATGTATCTTGGTAAAACTAGTCACAATGCCTGACTTATGTATTGGTATGACTTTTATTAGTGTAACTGATCCTAAGTAATCACCTTAGATGGTATGATCGATATTTGAAATTGGTGTAACCGATCCTGGTAATTGGTATGACCGATCACAAAACAGTTGTAATCGATCCTTGTAATTGGCGTAACTGGTCCTGGTAATTGGTGTAACCGATCCCAGTGACTAGTGTAACCGATCACAAGTAATACCATGAGAATATGGTTACCGGTCATGGTAATTGACGAATCGATCCTGGTAACTGAGTAACCGGTCCCAAGAACCATATTAAGGTAGAAACGATCCTTGTGTTTGGTAGAACCGTAAACCCATGATTAGTATATTGATATTTGATCAATCACATAGTTCTTGGAAATCAGATGAACCAGTTCTAAACTTATTTGGAAGTGTGGTATAATCGGTTCCAAGATTGTAAATATGAAAAATTATTTACAAATAAATAAGATGTCGACATACTTTGAACATGTTCAGTAACTCTTATATTTTATTGTTCAAAAATATTCCTTAATAACTAAAGGAGATCCCGGACCGAAGTAAGTTCAGAATCTTTTAATTAAGGTTGTTAATTTTATATGCTTTAATTACCAGCAATTAAAATGCATATCTCTGGAAAATAAAATTTGGTAACGTGCATTTACTAATTGGAGATTTTCTAGTGAGATTTCGGTTAATATTGGACAGAGCATTTCCAGGAATTATGAAAACAGATTTAGAAATATATTTCATATCTTAAGAATATTTCGGTTTTGGAAGTTCCTTGGTGTCCAAACTTCCTTGGTCTATAAATACCCAAGTTTGCATTTCGTGCAAACTATCCTAAGAGCCATCAAAACTACCTTATTATGTTGTTAATGGTGGAGTCGTCTATTCGAAGAGGAAAGTACCCTAATTATGCAAAATCTCTTACGACCGCTCGTTTAAAGACTTCTGTGGGATCAAGAAGCTCTACGAGTATCGTTGGTGGGAAACTAGATAATTGCAGTATTAGTTTTCGATTTGATTTGATTGACTAACAGTTGTTGAACATTGATTGCACCTAGTTTGTTTATTCTAGAAAATCGTCTCTTCTAATATAAGATTCACTCAAACTAGATCGAAGTGTCGACGAGATCTTTAAAACTGTTTGTAGATCTAAAGATGTATTGTGATAATCCATCATTAACAGACTCCGTTCTGTGCGTGATTGATCACAAGAGATTCAAGTTGTGGTGTGCAGGTGTTTATGAAGATTTAAAGACAAAGAAGATTTCTTATTAAGTTCATAATCTTTAGTGTGCACAAAACTTGATCGTCTGGGATCCAACTATAATCGGTTTATCTTTGATAGGTTTGATTGGTTAGTTGCGTAGATCGGCATCATTATATATTATCTTGATAGATCCTATTTTTGATTGCATTAACTCTGCTACTTTTGTAGCTGTTGGATAGATAGATCTAAACCCGACAAAGGAGTTTATTGGATTAAACAGAAGAGCCTTTGTCTAACTCATATCTCTGAGATTGAATAGAGTTGTTACCGAACATATTTGTTGTTCCTTTATTGTTTGGAATTATATCCAAAGGAATTGTTCCAGTGCGTGCACTTATCGAATTTCGAAAGCTCAGGGATACTGAAGAAACTAGGTGAACTATATATAGGTTTAGTTGCTTGGTCTCAACTATACGAAGTTGGTTTGATTTTGTATAGCGGCTTAATTCTGAGAGTATTCAATTCTGGACTAGGTCCCAGGGTTTTTCTGCATTTGCGGTTTCCTCGTTAATTTTTTTTTGTGTGTCATTTACTTTTGTTTTCCGCAATTATAATTTTTGTTTGTATAATTTAAAGTAAATTATACAAACATTAACTCCGTATTACTTGATAGTGATCCTATAGAGTTTGGTTAAGTCCGAACCTATTATCAAGTAATCACACTTTGATTGTTGTATTGTCTTGATCTTGTATCCATAGATGATCACACAAAGTGTGAATACCGATTCGTTGTATTGTCTCGACTCAGTCCATAGAAAATCACTTTCGGTAAGAGAACTTATAGGTGGAAAAGTTTAAGATTGTGGTATATTTGGGTACCCTCGTCTTTTCAAATTGGCAAAGGTACAAAAACTAGTGGGATCATAATGAAATTCTCATAAAGATACTTCATGACTAAAAGAGAAAATTAACATATCAACTTTGTTTCGATGATTTCACATAGTCGAAACTTAGTGTATTCATCAAGGAGTTTATAAAGATACAAGATAACTCCTACAATATTCCATAGCCGCACTCCCCACAAAGATTTGGCAATTAAGCACAAGTTCAATTAAGAACTCTCCCCCATAAAATGTCATTCCCAAAGGAACAACAAGAACGACCTTACTTTTACGAGAAAATAAGGATTTCTTTGGACATTAACATTACATGAAACATGAATTTTGTATCCAGAAAACTCAATTAAATTAACCACAAGAGAACCCATGATTAATTTAATTGGAAATGCTCAACATAAGAGAACTTATGGAGCCACACAGTACTTTCACATAAAGTGGATCAGGAAAAGATTAATATTGCGGAATATTCAAAGATTCATTCTATTTTTCATTAATATATATTTGCATAATGATATCATAGACTTAATCTTTGTTATCAAAAGTTCATTCTATTTTCCATCAATATTTGCATAAAGACATATAATAGACTTAACTTTTGAAGTATATGGGACAATCATAGTTCACGGACGCAAACACACATATCCCATAAAAAATTTGCAATCTTTGAAAGGGCTCATCATAAAAGGTATCACTGATATCCTTGATTCTTTTGACTGTAGAGACTCCATGTTCATGAGTTCGAACTTTAACTTTCCGATCAATAATGCGGGCAAGATGCCTAGCTTTGACACAATCCATGATGAGTTTCTTCTGATTCCTGATCAAGATCTTTTGATTATCAAGGATTTTGGTCTGACCATCAATAAGTTGATTTATCTGCAGTTGAAGATTTGCAAATTCGACCCTAGAGTCATTCTGAAAAAGAATTAAATCCTTGACAGATTCCCCAATCCAGGAGTTGTACTCTTTCCTTTCAATTATCTTTTTCAAGACAAGTTCTTGAACAGAATCACATCCTTTAAAGTCTTCTTCCATCTCAAGATTCACCACTTCTTGAGGTCTTGAGGAGTTCTCCATTTTTTTTATATATAGGGAAAGAAAAAAAATATACGATATATATATATATATATGTTTTACGAACAAGACAATCACACTCTTGTTATGGAAAACCTAAAACTCCAAAGAAAGACACGGACGTTCGTGGACTAGAAGTGAAGGGTTAATGGATCATAAAAGATCCAAGTGAAAGGAAATACTCTCTGTTTTTAGATATCTCTCACCATCATGACTCAATAATTAAAAGATTTAATCAGAGCATAAGGAAGTGATGGCACGTCATTTACACAACAAATTAATTACTTCTTTATACACAATTAACTGATAATATAATGGCAAGGAGTTCGTTCCCACGAAGAGCAGGGAGTTTCTAGTTGTTAAAAATAACCGAAATGGGAGTTTTTAGATTTTAAATTAAAGTAACTAATAAAACAAAATAGTAAAGATTGATTTAAAATAATATGGAGAAAGATGACTAGGGAATCATTCGCCGTCACTGAACCGAAACTTAATTAAATATAAATTTATTTCTTGTTGAACTTATATTATTACCAACCGTAGAATAGAAATAAGCTCTGCTATCCCCCGGATTCCTACTGTCACTGGATACGAAAGCGCTTGACTACCAGATTCAATCCAACCAACCCACCAAGAATAAGCTCTCGAGGTGTAAATTAGTTGAATGCATTACACTCTATGAATCAGGTTGATCCTAGCATCAGATGCATAGGCTCGGCCTGCTTACTAGTGTTATCTTTACACACAATTGCTTAACAAAATCCCTTTGTCACCTCTTGCGATTTACTACTTGTTTAAAGAGTTGATGTGACAATTACACGTACCACACAACCCTAAACTAGTAGAAGAAATATTGATTGGTTAATTTAATTGATCATTTTAAATAACCCCTCAATATTCTTAGACATTAAAAATAATAAAGATAATCAACAATAAAATAAAACTTGAAATAAACTGGTTAAAGAAAATAATGCTTCATTGTTCAGGACTTTGAAATCATCCCTAATCAATTAAAAGTTTATCTATTAATAATTAAAAAGTACTGGCAAATAAATAAAGAAGAAGGAATTAAAACAAAACTAAAAACGAAAGCCAGCCAGGAGCTCTCTCTCTGTGTTTCTATCTTTCTCGCTGGAGAAGAAAATGTAAAATAAGAAGAGAAGTGTCGAAGAATGAAATTTTACATTACTATTTGTAGCCTCAGAACCGACCAAATCCTTCAACCATTCCACAAAAACCGTAATGTAATAAGATTAAATATCATAGTCGGCTCTCTTTCTTCCTTCGCATGCAAACTTCACATGTGATAGAAAATTACGGTCAAATGGAATTACGACACGTAGCTTGGAGGCATATCTTCTGTACAAAAGCATTTTTGTCTTCTAACTCGTACGGGAGAAACAAGTCCAAAATCAGTTAGTAAGACCAAATGATTCTTATATGTTGTTGCATGGAATAACTTAACAGACGGAACACAAGTTACGATTAGCTCAATCTTCAACGGGACCCATATGTAGCACGGTGTCCTCTTCTGGTGCTAGATATACATCCAAATTGATATATAGTGCTACATTGAATTTCTACCTATCCCCAACATGTCAGTGTTTCTGCTAACTTCTTCAGTCGGGTCCCACTAGTGACGTCAGTATCTTCCCTGAATTCTTCTCTTCCTTTACCATCGCCATTAACCACCTGCAGCAATGAATAGCTGCAGCACCTTTCTCGAGTTCTTATTGTCTTCACTGCCTTCATCAACGGCAGCAAGCCATTTTTTTATCACTGACATGTTATCTACCATCTATGTTCATCACTTCCCTGTCTTGGTTCATCTCGAGCTGAACTTCACCATCACGTCCTCATCACTGACATACCACAACAAACCCGAACTTCATATGTTCACCCATCATCTCCCTGTTCATCTAGCTCATCACAGCCTCATCGTCCATGGCAGCACCTTCCAGTTCATCATCACCGCCATGATCAAGATTGCCAAGCTCGTACGCCAAGTTCAATAACAGACTCGACAAACACAATACCCATTAGAACTCAGACTTACTCTAACCAAATCTGTTAAGAGTTAATGTAATGTTCTTGTGCACAAGTGTTGAGTACAAGCTTTACTTAACATGCATCTTAGAATTCATGTTACTTTAGTCTTATGAACAAGTCTTGTGTACAAGACATATTTATCATGCATTTATGAATGCATCTGTTTTAGTGTAGGAAATGAATGGACAAAGGAGGTCCACATGTATCTCTCTACCTTGGTCATATATTGACCAAGTGAGGAAAGAGAATGTAAGAAACTTTATGTTAATGAAATCAAAGAGATAGAGAGGAAATACTTTCCCCATCTCCATTTCATATCAAAATCATTCCAAACAATCAAATATATTCAATCTAATTACTAACAATTGGTATCAGAGCATAGATCGTTTGAATCTGATCTTGGAGAGTAAAAAAAAAATCAATTTCTACCCATTAATTCAAAAAATCAGCAACATTCAAACTTTTCAAATTCTAGATCTAGAAAAGAGAAAACCCAATTTCTTCAATCAATCATCAACCAAATCAATGTCAAGTAGTAGTAACTCAAGTTTATACATTCAACAACCTTCAATACCACTTTTTCATGGAGAAAATTATGATTTTTGGGCCATCAAAATGAATACCTTGTTCATGTCACAAGATGTGTGGGAGATTGTACAAAAGGGGTATGATGAAATTGAAGATACATCAACTCTAACACAACCCCAAAAGGAATTACTTAAGGAGAGTAGAAAGAAGAATGCAAAAGCATCCATGTACATTCAACAAGGAGTTGGAGACACTATTCTTCCAAGAGTAATCCATTTTCCCATAGCTAAAGAAGCTTGGGATATTCTTCAACAAGAGTATGGAGGCAATAATAAGGTAAGAGAATTAAAATTGCATTCATATAGAAGAGATTTTGAGAATCTAAAAATGAATGAGAATGAATGTTGAATGAGTTTTCTTCAAGAGTTGTTGAAGTTGTTAATAATACGTTGATGTGTGGTGAGAATATGGAAGAAAGAAGAATTTGTGAGAAGATATTTATTTGTTTGCCGGAGAAATTTGAACCCATTGTGGCGGTTTTGGAAGAGACTAAAGATTTATATACATTGAAGTCACAAGAATTATAGGCTTCCTTGAAGGTGTATGAGCAAAGGTTGTCAAGACACTCCGAAAAGTCAATTGAGAGTGCTTTTCAATCAAAGTTGAACTTGAACTCAAAAAAATTCAGCAACAAAGAAAAATGAGTACAAGGGTGAATCAACATCAAACTTCAAAGGAAAGGGAAAATGGAAGAAAGGAGGAGCTAATTCCAACAACTACACAAAGAGTGATTCGTCTCAAGTACCAAGATGCAATTTTTGCAAGAAGAATGGTCACTTGGAGAAGAATTGTTGGAACAAAGGAAAACCCCAATGTCGCAATTGCAAGAAGTATGGACATTTGGAGAAAGATTGTAGATACAAAGAAGATGAAGAACAAGCCGGTAGAGCGGAAGAAAAAGAAGAAAAACAAAATTTGTTTTATGCTTGTCAAAGTGCCATGGTGACTTCCAAGAGTGAAGTTTGGTTTGTGGATACTGGATGCACAACTCATATGTCCGGTGAAAGAAGCTTGTTTGTTGATATGGATACATCCATAAACTCTCTAGTGAAGATGGGTGATGGAAATATGGTTCAAGCTAACGGAAGAGGTACTATTTGTGTGCAAACTATCAATGGAGCAAAATACATTAGAGATGTGTTATATGTTCCGGATTTGGCACAAAATTTGCTTAGTGTTGGGCAACTTGTGGAGCTTGGGTATGCGGTCCATTTTGAAGATGGATATTGCACCATTTATGACAAGAAGAACAACAACAAGAGACAAGTCATGAAGAGTATCAAGATGGAGAAAAATAGAAGCTTTCCAATTGTGTTTGAAAAGCAAAAAAATGTTGCATTGAGGATGGAAACCATTGATGAAACATGGTTATGGCATAAAAGACTTGGGCATTTGAATTTCAATGGTTTCAAGGTGATTTCCAACAAGAACATGGTGCAAGGACTTCCACAACATATCAACCACAAAGATGGAGTATGTGAAGGCTGTGCACTTGGGAAGCAATATCGCCAACCATTCCCAAAAGGTGTAGCATGGAGATCAAAAGAACTTCTTGGTTTGGTACATACCGATGTGTGTGGACCGGTGAAGACACCAACTCATGGAGGTAATAGATACTTTATCTTATTCATTGATGATTTAAGTCGTATGACTTGGGTGTACTTCATGAGACAAAAGTCCGAAGTTTTTAGCATCTTCAAGAAGTTCAAGAGCCTTGTTGAAAAGCAAAGTGGTCACTACATCAAAGTTTTGAGAAGTGATAGAGGCAAAGAGTACAACAACAAAGAGTTTGATAAATTTTGTGAAGATGAAGGCTTGGAAAGGCAACTAACCGTGGGTTATACTCCTCAGCAAAATGGTGTTTCCGAGAGAAAGAACCAAACCTTGATGGAGATGGCTAAGTCCATGCTTCATGACAAGGGTATGCCTAAAGTGTTTTGGGACGAATCCGTCAACACCGCCGTCTACTTGATGAATAGGTGTCCAACAAAAGCCGTATGGGATAAAACTCCTTTTGAAGCATGGAGTGGGAGAAAGCCATCGGTAAGACATCTCAAAGTTTTTGGTAATGTGTGTTATTCTCAAATTCCAAAGGTGAAGAGGACAAAGCTTGATGAATCAAGTAAGAAGTGTATATTCATTGGCTATAGCCTCCAATCAAAAGGTTATAGGTTGTATATCTTGAAGAACAACACAATGATCACAAGCCGTGATGTGTTATTTGATGAAGGAGCTTCATGGAATTGGGAATAAGGTAAAATTGAGAAGAGAACCATTATTGTTGATGAAGAGCAAGAAAATTCAGCAACAAATGAAGTTGAAGAAAGTGAGGAAGATGAGGAAGAACTACCTCAAACATCACCAAATACAAGACAAGGAGCATCTCCAAGTATGTCTCCAAGTACTAGTGCATCAACATCATCACCGTCGACACCAAAGAAGTTGCGAAGGTTGAGTGAAGTCTATTAAAGATGTAACTATTGTGTGGTTGAACTGGAAAATTTTGAAGAAGCATCAAAAGAACCGGTTTGGATAAAATCTATGGAAGAAGAAGTTTTTGTCATTGACGAGAACGATACATGGGAGAAGGTAGCAAGGCCAAGTGACAAAGAAGTTATTGGTGTGAAGTGGATCTACAAGGTGAAGTACAATGCGGATGGAACGGTTCAAAGATACAAATCAAGGTTGGTGGCAAAGGGATACTCACAACAACCCGGTATCGACTACAATGAAATGTTTGCACTGGTTGCTTGTCTTGACACCATTAGAGCCGTGATTTCTATGGATTCCCAAAAAGGTTGGTTACTTTATCAACTTGATGTCAAATTGGCATTTTTGAATGGCGAACTCCATGAAGAGGTCTATGAAGAACAACCACAAGGTTTTGTGGTGGAAGGAGAAGAAGACAAAGTATACAAGTTGAAGAAAGCTTTGTATGGTCTCAAGCAAGAACCAAGAGCTTGGTATAGTGAGATAGATGGATACTTCAAGAGGCAAAACTTCAACAAAACCAAGAGTGAGCCTACATTATATGTGAATACAAAAGGTACGTCTATTCTCATCGTTGACTTGTATGTTGATGATCTTATCTTTACAGGTAATGATGCTCATATGATTGAGCAATTCAAGAGAGAAATGATGATGAAATATGAGATGAGTGACATGGGTTTGCTCAAGTACTTCCTTGGTATAGAAGTTCATCAAAGTGAAGATGGAGTGTTCATTTCTCAAAGCAAGTATGCCGAAAAGGTGTTGAAAAAATTTGGTATGCTTGGTTGTAACCCCACATCTACACCACTTGTAGTGAATGAGAAACTCAAGAAGGGTGATGGAGGAAAAAAAGGTTGATGAGACTTACTATAGAGGTCTTATTGGAAACTTGTTATACCTTACACATACAAGACCCGACATCATGTTTGATTCAAGTATGCTTTCTAGGTTCATGAGTTCACCTAGTCATTTACATATTGGCGCGGCAAAGAGGTTGTTAAGGTACATACAAGGAACAATGAATTTTGGAATCATGTATTCAAGAAATTTGGATGTCAAATTAGTTGGCTATTGTGATAGCGACTTGGGAGGGTGTATTGATGACATGAAGAGTACATCGGGTTATGCTTTTTCTCTTGGTTCGGTTATATTTACATGGGCATAGAAGAAGCAAGAAAACGTAGCTCAATCCACGGCGGAAGCGGAGTACATTTCGGCATCAATAGCTACATCTCATGTTGTATGGTTAAGAAGAATCATGGAAGACATTCAAGAGAAGCAAGAAGAAAGCACCGTAATTTTTTGTGACAACAAATCGGCAATTGCTATGTCCAAAAATTCGGTTGAGCATTGTAGAGCAAGGCACATTAAACTCAAGTACCATTTCATTCGATAAGCGGTTGAAGATGGTGAGATAGAACTCAAGTATTGCAAGACGGAAGATCAATTGGCGGACATATTTACCAAGGCACTTCCCAAAGGTAAATTTCAAAATTTCCGTGAGCTACTAGGAGTTGGAAAACATCACATTAAGGAGGAGATTGTTAAGAGTTAATGTAATGTTCTTGTGCACAAGTGTTGAGTACAAGCTTTACTTAACATGCATCTTAGAATTCATGTTACTTTAGTCTTATGAACAAGTCTTGTGTACAAGACATATTTATCATGCATTTATGAATGCATCTGTTTTAGTGTAGGAAATGAACGAACAAAGGAGGTCCACATGTATCTCTCTACTTGGGTCATATATTGACCAAGTGAGGAAAGAGAATGTAAGAAACTTTATGTTAATGAAATCAAAGAGATAGAGAGGAAATACTTTCCCCATCTCCATTTCATATCAAAATCATTCCAAACAATCAAATATATTCAATCTAATTACTAAAAAAATCATTACCTTCCTGTCGAGCTCCTTAACAGTCATCAATGGCAGTAGCAACATTAATCACGATATTGGAAACATCGATTTTCCACTGCCAAGCTTGAATACCGCGGATTTATGGAAATCGAGCTATCACCCAAGTTTTTTATCACCTTCAGTAACCCGACGATGTCCATAAGAGCCCAAAATACCTTCTTCTGAAATCCATCGAAATCATGATCATCATGATGACCACCATTAAGAACAACTCATGTTCTTCATGTTCATAATAAGGAAGAAGAAGAGGTGCCCTGAGTAATTCTGGCGTATGCCTTAATATCATTTAAATTCCTGCCTTCCCCTTTGTAAAAGACCGAACTTCCCTTAGCAGTTCCTATGAAATAATTTGCCCCTTAACAGGAAGGTGTCCCTTAACATTTAGTTGGGTTGCCAATAGCACTTCCCTTAGAAAATGGTCATTTTTCCCTTTTAGTCTTCTTAAGTTCTTGTTTTGTTAATAACTTCTTCATACGAACTCAGAATGACTTCGTTCTTTCGCCATTGCCTTTGTCTTCTCATCCTCTACAGAATGAAAAGTAGAACTCTTGTACTTGAACGAGTTCCACTTTGTCTTTGGCCCTTCTCCACTTGTAGCTAGCTTCTTTTATTGCACAATTAAGTGCAAATTCACTTCTTTTTGATGATTCTCCTAATGAAACACAAATAAGGGAAAACAAACGTAATATACAATAATTTGCAAGAATATAAGCAATTACTAGCATGGAATTGTCACTAAAATCATGTGAATTATGCACTTATCAGGAAGAGATACACTAGTTACAAGGAGTCAAGAAATGACTCAACCTTCACAGAAAAAGAAAAACAGCTAAATCAAACACAAGACAAATGGTAACCTGCAGTAGACTTGAGCATCTCGCAAATCTCATCCTTGCAACTCTCAAGTTAGATACAAGGATGAAGTTACCTAGAGTTAGGTAGCAAAGTGAGATGTAATCCCACCATGAGTATTGAGAGATGAGTTGTAAATACCATATGAAAGTTTGAATCTAGTATTCCTCACCTTACTTCGGCCATTTCCAAAAGAATTCGTCATAACCTTTTTAGATAATCCATCAGAGGGAATTTTCTAAAGATTAAGTCTAGGACCTCTAGAAATTGGTTCCAAAGGATTAGAAGAGAGATCTTCACCTTCTAGATTTAGTTCCACCAGACTTATTCTCATAAACACTTGGAATGTGTATTTTTGTGGTGTAAGAATTTGCACCATAAGAAGAGACACGATTCCTGTAGAGATTTCGAGATGAGTGACCATTGAAGTCCTTTTATGAAAGTTCTGGTTTTCTGCAGGGATGACATCCATTGTAGTTGTCGTCAGACAATTTACTCCGTCGACTGTAAAAAGAACTAGATTTTGAAGATCAAAAATCTGTTTCTTTATAGCAAAACAATGTTGAACATAGAGATTTTTTTTTTCCCACAGAAAGAACAGGTTCGTTGAAGAGAAACATCGGAAGAAACCTGTTTTTAAGTTTATAACCCTTTTAGAAGATTGCAAGTTATGTAAACACTTCTTATCAAGAACTTCCTTTGGAGAACTTTTCTTCATGTATTGTAATTCCACCCGAGAATTAGTAATCGATACATATGATTTTTCTCATTAAAACAGAGTTTTCATTTTTCAAGGATTTGCACTGTTCATGGGATAGAAGAAGGGATGCAAATAGTTTATCTTTTTCAACACGAAAGTTGTTCAGATTAGATGAATGAGTCTCGATCAAACGTTTTTCTATAATTGAATCTTCTTTAACAATATCCTCAAGAGCACTAATTTTTTCACGCTGTAGGGTAGTTTCTTGAACGAGATTTTCGATATTGTTAGAGAAGGACTCAAGGATACTATAGAGTTCCCGTTCTCGACCAAGAGACTTTTCAAGTTCATCAATGAGTTGAGCATGATTTTGAAAATCAATAATCTCAGAAGATTTTTTTAGAGTTCTGGAGGGTTCCATTTCAGCTTTAGACATAGTACAAAATGTCACATTAGAGGGAATGTTATCAGAATTTGATAGCAGAAAATACTTACCACGGGATTCGGAAGAATCAACAAAGGAGTTATCCTTGGAGGTAATCCCAAGACATTTTGCATAATCAAACTTTTTGGAACTCATTTCTATGTGCACGAGTTTGAGATAAACAACTATCCACAAATCAGATTGCCACAAACACAGACTTTTGAGGTCTTAAATGTGTTTGCCTGCTTTGATACCAATTGAAAAGGCGGGGGTCTACCAACCTCACCCAATATTTCCTTTAGCAATCTATATGGACAAACTCCAATACAATTCCAAGAGAATCAACTAGACAGTCAGACTCAATCAATGGAAATATATATATCCAAGAGTTGTATCTCTATTTCACAATGTAATCAGCAAATCAAACAGATAGAAATCCGCGAGCCTGAATATTATGTGAAACAACTTTCACGGTACCAAAGACCAATGTTCAAGTGTGTTAGAGCACTTCTCGGTCGAACTCACAAGCGTTGCTATCTCAAGATTGTTTGTCAAGTTTAGTTGCTAAAACTATAAGTATTGACTTATAGTCTACTTATAGCTAAGTCTCGAACTAGGATAGAAAGTGTAGTTGAGCTCTAGACTCCACGAAGATCATCATACAAAGACGAAGAACTACTCAAGGAACTGGTAGAACTTCATCGACTAAAAGGTAAATGGAGACTTGAACTTATCTATCACTCAAAAGTCTATCTACTCTATCTCGTGTCTTGAGACAAAAGTCGTATTGCTATATAGACTTCGATTATACACATTTGCTATTCGAGCCGAGTTTATCTCGCTTATCTATTTCTCGAAATATTTGTTGGTAAGCTTTCACTTTGGCCAAGTTCATCTTTACAAGTGACGAAAGTCATGTTGATTATTTTAATATCTTGAAAATCGCTTTGATGAAGAATAGTGTGTGAGTAACCTCGATTTGACATCCTCTAAGAATGTTTCAATGATTAAAATGAAAGTTTAGAATATATAACCTTGAATGGATATAAACATTGTATGTGAACTTATACTTGTGTAAGTCCAAAATCCTTGAACAAAAGTATGCGTACTTTGCAGCTCAAGATAGCCGGAACTAAAGTTCGCGTACCTGAACACGTACTGTCAGAAGTTCACGTCCCGTGAAATTCGGCTGGAGTTTGTGAACTGAAAACAAACTTAATCCGGGTACTTAAGTATGTGTACAGGTATGCATACTTGAGTAGGTTATTTTCTAAAAACGGTTTATTCGTAAACTTAAACTTATATAAACTAAGGAATGCATATTTGCAAACCGTGGCTATAAAGTTCATGAATTGATTCGAGTAAAAATCGTTTTTGCTTCGATTGTGTCTTGTATACTTCTATGAGATCTAAGTAATTGAACAACTCTCTAACTAGTTCTTTTGAGTCATTTGAACTAGTTATGGTGAAGATGAATATGGATGATATGAAAGTGCTCATATGGCTAACCACTTGGTTAACTATTGTTGAACCAACTAGGTGTACACGTTTAGGTACGGTTACACAAACCTAAATGAACGTGCAATTTATTTGTGTATAACAAGCTAAGTTCGATCTAATGGTTGAAAGATAATAGCTTGAATCTAATCAGGTTTTCATCTAACGATGAATATTGAATGCTTTGTTACCAAGGTTAACTTATATTGCAAACCCTGATTTGAAAGACTATATAAAGGAGAACTCTAGCAACTGGGAAACCTAATCTCGACACCTCCTGTGTGATACTAGTTGTATAAGCTAGAGTCGATTCTCCTTTAACCTTAGGTTTCTACCGAGACCCTGTATGTTAACGACTTGAAGACTTCATTGGGATTGTGAAGCCAGATCCAACTATTTTCTCTGTAGTTGCGTGATCTGATCTTGATGATTCTATCGTATTGACTACAATTGAAATAATTGACTCGAGATTAATTTCTCCGATAGGCAGGATACACAATATCTTCGTCTCATCGTTTGTGATTCCACAATATCTTGTTTCGCTAGTCGATTAAGATTATTGTGAGGTGATTGATAATTCTAGGATGTTCTTCGGGAATATAAGTTCGGGTTATCAATTGGTTCCTGTTCACCTTAATTTATTAAAAGACGGAACAAAACTCATAGGTATTTCTGTGGGAGACAGATTTATCTATTCATGTAGACTTTTTTGTGTGATACAGATTTGTTTATTAAAGTCTTCGACTTTGGGTCGTAGCAACTCTTAGTTGTGGGTGAGATCAGCTAAGGGAATCAAGTGCGTAGTTTCCTGCTGGGATCAGAGACGTAAGGAGCGCAACTGTACCTTGGATCAGTGTAAGATTGATTGGGGTTCAACTACAGTCCAGACTGAAGTTAGTTTTTAGTAGGCTAGTGTCTGTAGCGGATTAACACAATGTGGTGTTCAATCTGGACTAGGTCCCGGAGTTTTTCTGCATTTGTGATTTCCTCGTTAACAAAATTCTGGTGTCTGTGTTATTTTTTTCCGCATTATATTTTTTTATATAATTGAAATATCCCAGGTTGTGCGTTAAGATCAATCAATTAGAATATCCAACCTTTGGTTGTTGATTTACATTGATTGACACTTGAACATTGGTCTTTGGTACCGTTCGAGTTGTTTCACATAATAATCAGGCTCGCGGATTTCTATCTGTTTGATTTGTTGATTACATTGTGAAACAGAGATATTAAACTCTTTGATATACTTTACTCTAAATTGAATCTGACTGTCTAGTTGATTCTCTAGAAAGTGTATTGGAGTAAGTCCTCTCAGATTGCCAAACGAATTGTTGGGTGTGGTTGTTAGACCCCCGCATTTTCAAAGTGTTAATCAATTTATATCAACAACCAAAGATTGGATTATATAATTGATTGAACTACGCACAACCTGTGATATTTTAATTATATAGAAAATATAATGCGGAAAAGAAATAACACAGACATCTGAATGTTTGTTAACGAGGAAACCGCAAATGCAGAAAAATCTCGGGATCTAGTCCAGATTGAACACCACACTGTATTAAGCAGCTACAGACACTAGCCTACTACAAGTTAACTTCGGGTTGGAATGTAGTTGAGCCCTAACCAATATCACACTGATCAAGTTACAGTCGTGTTCCTAACGCCTCTAGAACCACACCAGATTCTGCAAAGTCGCAGACTTGATAAACAAATCTAAGTTGATTCCCTTAGATGATCTCACCCACAACTAAGAGTTGCTACGACCCAAAGTCGCAGACTTGATAAACAAATATGTATCACACGGAAAAGTCTATTGAATAGATAAATCTGTCTCCCACAGATATACCTATGAGTTTTGTTCCGTCTTTTGATAAATTAAGGTGAACATGAACCAATTGATATACCAGACTTATATTCCCGAAGAAAATCCAAGTAATATCAATCACCTCACAATAATCTTAATCGATTAACAAAACAAGATATTGTGGAATCACAAACGATGAGACGAGGATGTTTGTGACTACTTTTTAATCTTGACTATCGTAGAATAAATCTCGAGCAAATCTTAAAGAAGATAATAGTCAACCACAATAGAAACCAGCAAGATCAGAACACAAAACTATAAAGAAAATAGTTGGGTCTGGCTTCACCTCCCAATGAAGTCTTTAAGTCGTTAACCTAATGGTTTTAGAAAAACCTAGCTAGCCTAAAGGAGAATCGAATCTAGTCGCAACTAGTATCACACATGAGGTGTGGGGATTAGGTTTCCAAGTTGCTAGAGTTCTCCCTTATATACTCTCCAAATCAGGGTTTGCAATCAATGCTACCTTGGTAACAAAGTATTTAATATTCACCGTTAGATGAAAACCAGATTAAATTCAAGCTAATATCTTTCAACAGTTAGATTGAACTTAACTTGTCGTACACAAATGAAATGCACCTACATTTAGATAATGTTAACCGTACATAAACGTGTACACTTAGTTGGTTCAATAATAGTTAACCGAGGTTAGCCATATGATCACTTTCATAGCAACCTTATTCATCTTTATCATAACTAGTTCAAATGACTCATATGAAACTAGTTAGAGAGTTGTTCAATTGTTTATATTCTCATAGAAGAATACAAGACACAATTGAAGCAAAATCGATTTTGATTCACTCGAATCATTTCATGAATATTATAGCCACGGTTTGCAAAAGATTGCATTCCTTAATATATAAATGTATGTATTAGTTCATGAACAAACCGATTTTAGAACAT
Organism: Papaver armeniacum; assembly: GCA_023531295.1. NCBI lineage: Eukaryota > Viridiplantae > Streptophyta > Magnoliopsida > Ranunculales > Papaveraceae > Papaver > Papaver armeniacum. Next base: position 60,785 of record JAJJWW010002200.1, read on the forward strand.
AACCCACTCAAGTATGCAAATGAGTACGCATACTTAAGTGGCCAGACTTAGTTTGGGTTCGCTAGTATGCGAACGTGTACGCATACCTCCAAACTCAGTTGAATTTCGGAACTTGAACTTACGCCAGTACGCATACGTGTACGCATACTAAGTTCCCGGACTTCCATTAAACCAATCAGTACGCATACTATGGTTCCCAAACTTAGACCTACACATATGCAAGTATGCACACTGTGCTTATATCCAATCATGGTTACTTGTTCTAAACTCTCATTTCAATCATTGAAACATTCTTAGAAGACGACAATAGATGTATCACACAACTATTAGCTTCAAAGCAATTTTCAAGTGATCAAATTATCAATACGAAACATTCCGAGTCTACACCAAATGATTGCATCACACAAGTCATGTAAGATGTTATCAGGCGATTTTCACATGATCATCTTTTGACTTTCGTCAAGAATAAAAGACGAACTTGTTTAAAGAGAAAGCTTACCAACACATATTTCGAGAAATAGATAAGCGAGATAAACTCGGCTCGAAATATCAAATGTGTATAATGAAGTCTATATAGTAATACGACTTTTGTCTCAATAGGAGATAAAATAGAAATAGACTTTCCAAGTGATAGATGAGTTCAAGTCTCCACATACCTTTTGTTGATGAAGTTCCACAAGTTCCCTTGAATAGTTTTTCGTCTTCAATCGATGAACGCCGTGAAGTCTAAAGCTAAACTACACATTCTATCCTAATCGAAGACTTAGATATAAGTAGACTAGAAATCAATACTTATAGTTTTGGCAACTAAACTTGACAAAAAAGCTTGAGATAGCAACGCCTGCGAGTTCGACCGAGCAGTGCTCTAACAATGTGTGTGTGTGTGTGGGGGGGGGGGGATAAAACCATCAATTTTGATTGCTTTATGGAAGATCTTAGTGAAAAACTCGTTTTGCATAAAATTTTAGGAGGGTAACTACCTTCAAACTATATTAAATTCTAAAATTGTATGCATTTTCTATATGTTCTTTTAATAGGTGTGTGAGAGGTACTAGTTGGGCGATCAAGTTTTTCATTTTAAATGTTTGTTTGTTCTTCTTTCTCATCTAGATTTAATCCTTCGTTCAGTTTATGAACATCTATTCATCTTTAGTTTAAGCAATATCTTATTAGCCTATTGCATCAATTACCTTACCAAGCTCAAAATCATCATAATTCACTCTATTTATAATATCATAACAAAGTATCAGTCTAAAAACAACCAAAGTTTTTCACTAAACACACTAAATATTACTTGTTACTAGCAGCCAATTGCTACGTACAGAAGAGACCTAGTTTATTACAACCGAGATCAGCACCTACATAATCTTTACGCTGTCAACTTGAAATTAAGTCACATGGAAAGTGCGATTTTTTTAGGGGAAATTAAAAAAGTGACCATGTGGGAAAATGTTATTAATAAAATGACCACCTTTTTTTTTCATATTTAATTAAATGCCCATAATTTGACCTTTTCCATCATCATGTTTTATTGAGAAAACGGGTAACAACAGTTAGTGTACGCGTGGCATTAATGGAGCCATATAAAAAGACGTTCATGACCTTGAATACTCCCACTCGTACCGAGTTGGAATAATGAGTCAGTGTAAAACCCAACTCGTTTCCGAGCCAAATCAAAACCCAATTGTCACTGTTCATCTTCTTCTTCCTCAATTTTTATGGACAAAACCGTAACAAAAGTCTGTGATTCACAGACAATAATCATGTGCCACATTTTTGATTGCCAAATTAGGCCAGTACTTCAATTGCAATCAACCCACGAACTAGATATATGCACCACCAGTTAGATTCAAAGCTTGATTCCCTATTCATTCACATTTCAGCAGCTGCAATTAGACTCATTTTCAAATGACAACAAAACCCCAAATCCATCCATCTTTATTTGCATCTCAAGAACGGCTCCCTTTGAATTTATCTTCATTACCCCCAAAATTCTGTCCAACACAAATTTGACCATCGAACACCACCACAAAAAACGATTCTCGCTGGATTGAGTGACATCTCTGAAAATGAGGGGGTACAACAACCACACCCAACAATTCGTTTGGCACTCTGAGAGGACTTACTCCAACATACTTTAAAGAGAATCAACTAGACAGTCAGACTTAATCTTTAAAAAAGTATATCAAAGAGTTTATATCTCTATCTCTCAATTCAATCTGCAATCAGCAAATAGAAATTTGCGAGCCCGATTGGATATAAGAGTAGTAACTTGAACGGTACCAAATACCAATGTTCAATGATCAATCAATTTCGATCAATAACCAAAGGTTGGATTTCCTAATTGATCGATACAACGCACAACCTGTGATATTTCAATTATATAACAAAATATAATGCGGAAAAGAAATAACATAGACACCAGAATTTTGTTAACGAGGAAAACAGCAAAACAGAAAAACCCCGGGACCTAGTCCAGCTTTGAACACCACACTGTATTAAGCCGCTACAGACACTAGCCTACTACCAATGAACTTCGGACTGGACTGTAGTTGAACCCTAATCAATCTCACACTGATTCAAGGTACAGTTGTGTTCCTTACGTCTCTGATCCTAGCAGGATACTACGCACTTGATTCCCGTTGATGATCTCACCCACAATCAAGAGTTGCTACGACCCAAAGTCGAAGACTTGATAAACAAATTTGTCTTACACAGAAAAGTCTATTGTAATAGATCAATTTGTCACCCACAGAAATACTATGAGTTTTGTTACGTATTTTGATAAATCAAGGTGAACAGGAACCAATTGATAAACCGGTCTTATATTTCCGAAGAACATCCTAGTATTATCAATCACCTCACAATAATCTAAATCGTATGGAAACGAAACTAGATATTGTGGAATCACAAACGATGAGACGAAGGTATTTGTTATTATTTTTTATCTTGCCTATCGGATATTAAATCTCAAGCAAATCTTAGAGAAGATAGTACTCAGACGATAGAATCGGGCAAGATCAGAACACGCAACTACAGAGAAAATAGTTGGGCCAATGCTTCACAATCCCAATGAAGTCTTCAAGTCGTTAACCTACAGGGTCTCGTGAGAAACCTAAGGTTAAAGGAGAATCGACTCTATCTATGCAACTAGTAACACACAGAAGTGTGCGGATTAGGTTTCCTAGTTGCTAGATTTCTCCTTTATATAGTTTTCAAATCAGGGTTTGCAATCTAAGTTACCTTGGTAACAAAGCATCCAATATTCACCGCTAGATGAAAGACCTGATTCAACCAAGATAATATCTTTCAACCGTTAGATCGAACTTAGCATGTTACACATAAATGAAATGTACCCTCATTTAGGTTTATGTAACCGTACCTAAACGTGTACACCATGTTGGCGCAACAATAGTTAACCGAAGTTAGCCATATGAACACTCTCATATCAACCTTAATCTTAACCATAACTAGTTTTTTTTTTTTTGAAAGGAAAAGGTTATATTAAAAAAGAAAAATGTGTACATATTTTTGTTGTAGCCGAGTACAAGAGGTAGTTCATCTTACAACATAATAGCCCTTTCCCATTGAAGCAAAGCGTAAGAAATTGACATATCCTTAAACGTTCCCTCCACAGTGGTCCAAAGGATGATTATCTGTTTGATCAAAGTCTTTAACTCATCTGAAGCCATTGACCTTGCGCCGTGCACACGTCTACTCCTCTCCTTCCAAGTTTCCCATAGGATTGCATATGGAATGAGAGGCCAAATTACTTTGCAACGTCCAGGAAGTTCGTTAGTCTTCCATGCTTCAAGTTGTTGTCTAACGTTGCTGCTGGTTACCCAACATACACCACATGCATTCGTAAAGTAGTTCCATAAAGATTGGACGAAATCACAGTGCAGTAGAAGATGATGGATGGTTTCTGTCTCTTTATTGCAGAGAACACACACGGTAGAAGGGATCGAGACTCCTCTGTGTTGTAACATCTCTCTAGTAGGGATGGAGTCATGAAGAGCAGCCCAGATGAAGAATAAAACCTTGGGTGGGAGTACAGGCATAAGTAACCTGTCAATGAAGCTGAAGTCAGACTCTTCCTTAGTTAACATGCTGTAAAGATTTCCAGTAGTGAATTCACCATCCAAAACATCATTGTTGGACGTTAAAGTTAGGTTCCTAATGTCGTGCTTTAATTCTAGTAAATCTATACTTTCTGCAGGATCAAGTCACCGTCTGAATTCCAATCTCCAGCCATTATTGGAGTAAAGACCGCTAATAGAAGCATTCTTGTGTAAGCTAATCTTATAAAGTCTTGTATATTTTTCCTTAGGAGCTTGATCATTAAGCCACCAATCATGCCAGAACCTGGTTGATCTGCCATTATTCACCTTTAGTTTTACACATTGTTGTAGGTTAGACCTTGTTTTCAAAATCTGCATCCACATGCTTTTGCCGATAGGTATATTAGGTTCCAACGGGATGAGAAAGCTAGGATCAGTGCAGGTCTTCTCTTGGATTATTCTTCTCCAAAGAGCCGTCTTTTCCTTCGAGTATCTCCAAATCCATTTCGCAAGAAGGGAATTGTTGAATGTTTTCAGGCACTTTATTCCCAGACCTCCTTGCTTCTTAGATTTGCAAACCTTCTTCCACGAAACCCATCTCATTTTTTTATGTTCATTTTCACCCCCCCCAAAGAAACCGTCGCATAATCTTATTTATCTTCTCCTCTCAAGCGGTATCTTCATCAGCGACATGAAATAAATAGGCATGCTCTCAAGTCTTTGTTCTAATTAGTGTTATTCTGCCTGCCTTAGTAAAGAGCTTGCGTTTCCACGGCGCGAGTTTCCTTTCCATCTTAGCAACTACAGGATCCCAAACAGCAACGTTACGGCTTGTTGCACCAATAGGCATCCCAAGGTATGTGATTGGTAAAGAAGATACTTTACAACCCAGTTCCATAGCCAAGTCTTCGACTATACTATCGGCACCAATACTTGTTATTGAGCTTTTCTCTAAATTCACCTTTAAACCCGTCAAGACCTGGAATATAACGAGAATAATATGTAGCCTTCTCAACTCGATCTTGGAGGCATTTAACCATAACTAGTTGAAATGGCTCAAATGAAACTAGTTAAAGAGTTGTTCAATTGATATATTCTCATAGAAGTATACAAGAACACAATTGAAGAAAAATAGGTTTGATTTAATCGAATCAATTCATGAACATTATAGCCACGGTTTGCAAAGATTGCATTCCTTATTATATAAATGTTGAAGTTCATGTACAACCGATTTTAGAACTTTAACCTTTAAGTATGCAAACGTGTACGCTTACTTGAAATACGCGGACCAAGATTGGGTTTCGCCAGTACACAAACGGGTACGCGTACTTCCAATCCCAGCAGATATATTCGGACATGAACCTTACGCCAGTACGCGAACGGGTGCGCATACTTAGGTTCCCGGATTTCTCAAGCCAACAGGTACGCGTACGGGTACGCATACTATGTTTCCCGGACATGGATTACATATGTGCATGAGTACACAACATGTCATATCCAATAATGGTTAAGTGTTCTAAACTCTTATTTCAATCATTGAAACTTTCTTAGAGGATGACAATAGACGTTTTCACACACTATTAGCATCAAAGCAATTTTTAAGTTATTGAAATAATCATAACGAAACATTCCAAGTCTACACCAAATGATTGTATCACACAAACCATGTAAGATGTTACTCGGCAATTTTCACATGATCATCTTTTGACTTGCGTCAAGAATATAAGATGAACTTGGTCGAAGCGAAAGCTTGACAACACATATTCCGAGAAATATGTAAGCGAGTTAAACTCAGCTCGAAATCTCAAATGTGTTTAATAGAAAATTATATCGTAACACGACTTATGTCTCAATATAGGAGATAGAGTAGAAATAGACTTTCCAAGTGATAGATGAGTTTCAGTCTCCACATACCTTTTGTTGATGAAGTTCCACAAGCTCCTTAGTAGTTCTTCGTCTTCAAATGATGAAATCCGTGAAGTCTAAGGCTCAACTACACAATCTATGTCCTAGTCCGAGACATCTATAAGTAGACTAGAAATCAAGACTTATAGTTTTGATCACTAACATTGACAAACATGCTTGAGATAGCAATGCATGCGAGTTCGACTGAGCAGTGCTCTAACAATCTCCATTGCATCTGAACCCTTCAAGCTTGCAATTAAACATTTAGATAGAACCTAATGAGATACTAGAGAAGAAATCATTGCTGCAACTCAAAATCCATTGATACCAAATCAATTGCAGCAGACTCAATTATTTCTCCATAGAAAACATCAAATCCATCTTCCAACCCTATCAAATACTCACACACACATGACACCAGTCTTCTTCCATACCCATTTCAATGAAGCAACGAATCTAGATCCCTTTCCTTCAGAAAGTTTCGTTAAAGAACAGAGGCGGAGAAAAATGAATGAAGAAATGAAAACCAACTCTTTTTTCCATTGTTTTGATTATTAATTATATCCTAAACAGTGTTAGCTTTTAGTGGATTTAATCTTGAGCCATTGATTAAGCTTGGACGGTAACACATGATAAAATATTTTGAATCTTTATCCTCGATTAAGCCAAGTGGACGGCGCCGATTTACTTATACATTTCTAGGTAAATGGGTAGATTTGTAATTACACCTACCATTTTTCATCTCGTGTGATGAGAAATTGACTAAGTAAACGAGATTTTACTGAAACGGTGAGCCCTGATGGAAATCATAATATGGCATTAAATACATTATGAAAAAAATGTGGGCATTTTTTAAATGTATTACCCTACATGGGCACTTTTTTAATTACCCTTTTTTTAATCCTAAACCTCAAGATACTGCCTCCAACCCCAATGTTCGTACAAAATGGATCACCATCATCTTGTCTCACTATTTCCCGTGATAGTAGATAATGCGAAATTGTATATTGTTTTGGATAACATGCACATCTAGCGAAAGTGGCCAACTGCCGTTGAAGCAAATACTGCATAAGCCTTATCGCTCAAACAACCATTGATCGTGGATATTAGTGGCATGCCTGAATGGTTTGATACTCTCGGGTAGTTATCCCGACATTTTTGTGGGTGAACAAACTTGCTATACACATGAGATGCTTCAAGTCAGTTTCTTCCAAGGATATGCAGCAAATACATTATTTTGAAATGGAGTAGGATTCTTTGACATGGTTATTCCCAAACCATCTCACAATTCCAACACCAATCTAGTTATATAACCCAAATATTAATGAATCTAAAAGACTAAAACTAATTTTTCGTAATATGTTCATCTTACAATGATTACGTTACTATTAAAAATTACTGCATCTCCAAATGGAAAACCTCACCATCTACGAATTTTCCAAGTGGTAGATGGTGGTGTTATACGTCTCTGGTTTTGCTTATTTTTGGTAGTATTATAGAGCACTATAAGAAGAACATATTACCAACAAATTAATTATAAATTCATTACCGTTTAGTTTTGATAACATAGAATCAGAATAATCATATCAACGGATCTTCACTCTTAAAATTTTATCTGTAAACAATAATCTGCGAGAAAAGACTTTCTGAGAACGAATAAAACAAACATAATATGGTTCGGTTCCTGATGAATTACATGTTGACGATTCAACAGATGCAAAAGCTATCTCTAAAGATTCTTTGGACTTGACATAATCTTGGATGTCAGTATCTGCTGCACCTCTTGCTACAGTAGCATACATCTTTTCCTAACACCATGGACAAACAATCAATTTACCATCATATCGATTCACTCTCTACACGATATAACAAATCCAGTACAAAATTTCAGTAGGCTTGTTTTGAGAACTACACATACTTAAGTTTACAAAGAATTCTACACCCACATATTCTTAATCTCAAAGGTGCCAAAGGACCAAAAATGTGTTTTGAAGATATATGATATTATAGGGTCAGTATCGAAAAGGAGAAACAATTTTCTTTTTTAAGATGATGGACTAAACCATGGTCTTGATAAAACAAAGTAAATTTAAGCGAGAAAATCTTAATTGATTGTCCTAATTGTGTCTCCAATTCTGAAATAAACAAATAATTAAGTATAAGCACGATGCATATGATTTTGCATATCACCAACATAACTATGTAACAATTTATTATTTTCAGAATTGAAATAACTATGAAAAACCCATGGAATCACTTTACTAAGAGAGTAAAAATAAGTTTAAAGATGAAAATTTTGCCAGTGTCGAAAGCACAAAACCTTAGACACAATCCAAACAAAAAGCAAAAGATAGGAAAACACCCAAATTCATTGAAATTATTCAAGTTTACGGTGAAGGTAGGGCTCGAATACATCTTACGTTAACTGAACTTGATCAGTGAAAGCACTAGTGCGGGTATATTTTGCACCCAAAAGAACTAGGATTTGAAGGAGACGAAGGGAGATACTGCATTTCTCAAGAGAGAGAAATGGTATGGTCAAATGACTACTTTTCTAATTTATATGGCTCCATTTAACCGCGACCTACGTGAGATAACTTTTTTTGGATACATTAGGAATTTGATAATAGATCATACCTGGATCCGGTATATTATAAAGCTCCTGGTAAATATGTAACTCCGTTGAAGCCATGGTATTGGGCATAAATACACCCCCGGATATGCCTTGTAAACATAATTTAACCTAATTTAGTGTAGTTGAATAATAAATGGATTTACTGTGGTCTTTCATTAAATTATAAGAATTGATTTGGGTTTGGTGAAATAGAGTTGAGATTCCGGTGGTAGTGGTCTAATGAGATATAAATTGGTTCAGACAACGTAAGAATCTGTACATGGGTTGCTGGGGGTTATGTTTGATCTGAACTGAAGTAGATGTTGCATTTGATGGTGAATTAGTACAAGTGACTGTGATGGAGATAGTGAATTAGTCCAAAAGTTAGCTAATAATTTTCCCCGCAAAGAATTTGGTTTTCCCCATAACATCCATCTTAGTAAATGCCAATGCCTAGTTTGGCAACGTGATTGCAGGACATTTTTGCTCCTTAAGGGTCAAGGAAATAAATCTTGTACTTGCCAAACACTCCTTAGACAAGAGCCAATTTTCTTTTGGTTTGGCAAGTCACTAGCCGAACCACCCAAATCGTGTCTGGAACTGGAAGCAAAATAACAACAACCCTCAAGTCAATTTGGTTCTCCCCGGCGCGATGGATAAAATGAGAACACCACGTGTCAAAAGTACAGTGTTCTAGATCTTAACAGATTATAGAATGATCCAATGGTCATAATAGAGGCGGTAGATTTGCCAAGAATTTACAGCTTTTCTTGATTCTTGTTTTTCCTTGATCTTCTTCTTCTTCTTCGCTTATAAAAGCCAGATGAATGAATCAAAAACCCATTCATTCAATTTCACAGACCCAAAACAAAAACATTCACTCCATTGAAGAAGAAGAAAAACAAAATGTTGCTGTCAATGAATGTGTTTCATCATCAAACAACACGACCCAAGTTCTTGCATTTCCCTTCTTCTTGCCATGGAAGAAGAATTCCACACAAACCACCTGTTCTTGTTTCTTTTCCTGCAAAAACGTAAGTGCTTCATTATCTTCTTCTATTCTTTAATCTCTGGGTTCTTCTTTTTTCATGAATTCTTAGTTGGGTTTTGTTAATTTCATACATACAGGGAATTCAATCTCAAGTTCTTGCATTGTTCTAGAAAATCTGTTCTTGTTTCTCCTGCAACAATGTGAGTAGTAGAACTACTTCATCATCTTCTATTCTTAATCTCTGGGTTCTTCTTTTTTTCATGAATTCTTAGTTGGGTTTTGTTCATTTGATACATACAGGGAATTCAATCCCAAGTTCTTGCATTCTGCTAGTAAATCTGTTCTGGTTTCTCCTGCAACAAAGTGAGTTAATTATCTTCATATTATTCAGAATTCATTCTTTGGGTTCTTGATGAATCTTGCTGTAGATTGTTATGTGTTCTTAGTTGTAAATTTGTTTATATGGTATAGGAAATTTCGTCCAGCACTATTTGCATTGCCTAGAGACAATGAAGAATTTTCATCTGACAATGAAGAAGAAGAACCGATAATTAAAGAAGGGTTTGTCAGAATTAGAGTATGTGGTGCATCGACGATTTTGTCAGATAATGGAGAGTATGTGGTTAGAGAAGCCGGACTTGAGGAAGAGTTTATGGTAAATTTTTAAGTAATTTTGAAATTCTGCTTTAATTTGTTTTTTCTAATTAGATTTTGAAGGTGGGTTTAATTTGGGTTGTTTTTTTTTTTTTTGAGTAGGCATCAGCAATGTTGAAAGCAGAAGGACTTTATGAATATGGGTCGCACAACATAAAGAACGATCGCGCAGCTGTGGTAAAATTACACTTACACTACTGAAAATTAGTAAATGCGTCACATGAGAATGGTGATGCTTATTGGCTTACTGTCTGTCTATGCAGGAGTTTGATGTGATAATGAAGCGATATTCGATGCAATATATAGAATCGTTCATGTGCATTATTGCTGTAAGAAAGGAAGGCGAGAATCTGCTTCAAAATGTTATTGGAACTCTGGATCTTCGTGTCAAGTATCTGTTAGAGGGGGAGACTTATCCTGAGGTGCATCATAATTGGATAATTTTCTAATTTAAGTTAGCAATTTGATGTTGAGAATCACCTAAGATTTGAATTCCTTGATTTCCCAGGAACTTGTGAAGCTCGGGAATCTGTATAGCGCCTTCAAAAAAAGAGGATCAGAGAAATGTGGCATAATAACGAACGTAACTGTTGCTGAAAGTGCACGTCAGCAAGGCGTTGGAAGCAGCATGCTGAAGTTTGCAATTGAAGCTGCAAAAGAAAAAGGTAAAACTATCCCTCCCCCTTTGACTGCTTAAGTTCTCTTCCAGTCATCCAAATTGCATGCTTAGCTGCAAGGAGGAAAACTAATGCAACCGGTATTCTTGAATTCGATGTGTCAGGTGCGAAGCAGGTATTCTTACAAGTCGTTCGGGATAACGAACCAGCATTGGCACTATACAGAAAAATGGGATTTGAGGTAACAATACTCTGCCTGGTCTCTGATAGTTACTTTTGAGCAATAACAATCTGGTCCTGACATGAAAAATTGTCCCCTTTCAGATATTTGCAGAGGTGACTCCTCGTTTGGAAGAACAGAACCTATACTTGTGCAGCATAAACCTGTAGTCAAATTTAACTCATTCTTTAAAACTAGCAAAGGTTCTGTCCTAAATGTAAAGTTCTGACAATAGTATTCAATGAGAGCTAGCATAAGAAAAACAGTATGTACGTGCGTACCATTTATTGTAAAGTTCATATAAACAAGAGCGACTAAGATTCAAATAAAGGCAAGCTTTTGAGATTGTTTTAGTTGTTACTCAACATTGATTCTACAATTCTATGCGTCATTTTCATTTCTTATCTGTTGTTTTGAGACATAAACATGGTAATTAAATTTTAATGCAAACTAAACCGATCCGTCTTACTGAGAATGAGCTGTTTGAGTTTTAGATAAGTTTACCAAGCAAATGTCAGAGTTTGCAGCTCTCTTCATTTGTGCTTGACTGCTTGTACTGTATGTGTTCTATAAAAGAAAAATTCAATAGAAATTCATATATGTCAGGTTGCATATATGAATAATAAATTCAGCGAAAGCCAACGGAACGGATGCTTGTCGATGAGGTTGATGCTAAGAATGTGCATCCCATAAGACTCCTTGAAACCAAACTTGGATTCTTCTCCAGAAAACAATCTGGGTAACATCATAATTCAGATGGCTCAGACAACTCAGATCGTGAGTCAGAATTGAGTGGGTGTAAAACAAACGGCCATTAAGTGGGTGAAATATCCAAAACAATAATAAAGCACGTCCACACGGACCACACACGATAGAACATTCCAGAATGGCAGAATCAAATGAAACAAACAATGTCGACATTTTAATAATTTAAAGAGGTTATTAAAGTCATTTCGTCAGTAGTAGGTGGCGGTCCACATAAGCAAAGCAAATCAACGGTGTTACGCAATATCATCCAACGATTGAGAATGAAACCCTAATCGCATTATAGGGTTTATAAAGAAAGAGGCCTCACAATTTTTCAGTCTCTACTACGTTTGTGAAGAAGCTCTGTGCTGCGGAGCTTTTCTAATCGCCGTTTCAGGTAAATTCTTTCTTCCCTTTCCTCTTCTTTGATTATCATCATCTTTTCTTCTATGCTTGTAGATCATCTTCATGTTTGTAGTTTCTCATCGTTTTGTATGATTCAGTTTAAAGATCATATCTAGTAATTCTCTGATTGTTTTGTATGATATCTTGTTTAGTGAATCTATTACTTGAATCAGTGAATCGATTGTTGTTTTGTATGGTGATCTTAGTCTTACTAGTTTAGATTCTGTTACAAATAGTAGTAGATCTGTTAAATATCATGTTTGCGAATTTTCTTTTTGCTTTGTATGATTTTATTTGCTTTGTTTGATTAGTATCATGTTTAGGTACTTTCTGTAGATTTTATTGAATTTGAGTTTTTTTGTTTTGTTTTGTGTAGTTTCAGATCTGTAGTTCTTGATGTGTATTTTTGTTAGGGTATAAGTTCGATCGCATGATCTAGTATGCTTTTCTTATAACATGATTTGAATTGCTTTTTCTTTTTAATTACGTCATTTGAGTTACTTTTGCTTTTGTAAAACATAATTTTAATAATTCGTTTTGCTTTTGTATAACAAGATTTTAATTGTTTTTGCTTTTGTATGACATGATTTCATACCTTATTGAAAGGTTATTTTTAATACTTCTACAGCTTATTTTTTAGTTACTAGTATTTTCTTTATTCATCTTAGTCAAATTGTTTGTTTACTTATTTGTTTGGCTTGTTGATATGCAGTTCTAAGAATTCAATATGGGTAAAGAGAAGGTTCACATCAACATTGTCGTCATTGGACATGTCGACTCTGGGAAATCGACCACCACTGGTCACTTGATCTACAAGCTTGGAGGTATTGACAAGCGTGTTATTGAAAGATTCGAGAAGGAGGCTGCTGAGATGAACAAGAGGTCATTCAAGTACGCATGGGTTCTTGACAAGCTTAAGGCTGAACGTGAGCGTGGTATTACCATTGATATTGCCTTGTGGAAGTTTGAGACCACCAAGTACTACTGCACAGTTATTGATGCTCCTGGACATCGTGACTTTATCAAAAACATGATTACTGGTACTTCTCAGGCTGATTGTGCCGTCCTCATTATTGATTCTACCACTGGAGGTTTTGAGGCTGGTATCTCAAAGGATGGTCAGACTCGTGAGCACGCTCTTCTTGCTTTCACCCTTGGTGTCAAGCAGATGATCTGTTGTTGTAACAAGGTATACCTTCTGCATAGTTCTTTCTTTTTGTGTCTATGAAATTGAAACTTTCTATTGTTGTAATATAATCCTGTATGTCCTTCCTGTTGCTAACTATTATATGTTGTTTCGTTTTTGTGTTTGTAGATGGATGCCACCACCCCCAAGTACTCAAAGGCTAGGTATGATGAAATTGTAAAGGAGGTCTCATCTTACTTGAAGAAGGTTGGATACAACCCAGACAAAATTGCCTTTGTTCCTATCTCTGGATTCGAGGGAGACAACATGATTGAGAGGTCCACCAACCTTGACTGGTACAAGGGACCAACTCTTCTCGAGGCTCTTGACAACATCTCTGAGCCAAAGAGACCCTCAGACAAGCCCCTTCGTCTTCCACTTCAGGATGTTTACAAGATTGGAGGTATTGGAACTGTGCCAGTGGGACGTGTTGAGACTGGATTCATCAAGCCTGGTATGGTTGTTACCTTTGGACCCACTGGGTTGACCACTGAAGTTAAGTCTGTGGAAATGCACCATGAAGCCCTTCAAGAAGCTCTTCCAGGAGACAATGTTGGGTTCAATGTCAAGAATGTTGCTGTCAAGGATCTCAAGCGTGGTTTCGTCGCCTCCAACTCCAAGGATGACCCTGCTAGGGAAGCCGCCAACTTCACCTCCCAGGTCATCATCATGAACCATCCTGGTCAGATTGGTAACGGTTATGCTCCAGTCCTTGACTGTCACACGTCTCACATTGCTGTTAAGTTTGCTGAGATCCTCACCAAGATTGATAGGCGATCTGGAAAGGAGCTTGAGAAGGAGCCCAAGTTCTTGAAGAACGGTGATGCTGGTATTATCAAGATGCTTCCAACCAAGCCCATGGTTGTGGAGACCTTCTCTCAGTACCCACCTCTTGGACGTTTTGCAGTTAGGGACATGAGGCAAACAGTTGCTGTTGGTGTCATCAAGGAAGTTGAGAAGAAGGACCCAACAGGAGCCAAGGTCACCAAGTCTGCTGTCAAGAAGAAGTAAAGTACTCCAGCAATTACAGGGATGGTGCTAAGAGGGTCTGCAGAAGGGTTTTGTCTTGTTTACTTTAGTAGTCATTTTTGTTTTTGGTTTGCTTTGGTTAGCTATCATTGCAGTGTTATATCTTTTGTTGCCTTTGTTTTGTTGAGCATCCAGATGCAAACCTGGGTTCTTGACAGGCGGTGGCAACAGGAGTGTGAGCTGTTCAATTGAAAACTTGTTATGGATTTTGGTTTGTATGTTGCTGATTACAACTTTTTATCTGCGCATCTCTTTACCAGTTAAATGAAAACAGTAATCTAGTTAATGTCTTCAGTTTTTCCTATGAAATGTCTTTTAATCCTATCTTTTGTTACTGGCTTTTCTCTGAAGCTCTTTACCTGAGCTCTGTTTAGTTGAGCTTTTTGTGTAGCTGATTAGTCTCA
>JAJJWW010002201.1:0-55531 GCA_023531295.1 Papaver armeniacum
TATGTGTATCTTCTCATTGGTCTCAAAGAGGATAAACATACGGAAATATTCAAGTTATATAGTGATGAACATGAAGTTTATCCGAGGAATTGGACACATTCCTTTTTACTTCCTCGACTTATATCAATTCTTATGCACATCTTGAAGAATTACCAAGAGAGAGACATGAGTTACCCGAATCAAATTGCTTTTTCTCGCCTTTTTTATCTCGCGCTTGAGACGCTGATACTTCGGTCTTGAGTTCAAACACGATTATTGATGAGAATGTAGTCGGGAACACCTATTTGAGAAGCAAAGATCATTATTGAGGGAAAGAGAGAATTTTGAATAATTTTTCTTTCTTCAACACCTTTTTCTTCTTACAGATCTTTCAAAGTTATCAATCATCCATGTAAAGTTGTTCTTTTTACAGTTGTAAGCAGAATAAATGTTATGTTCATAATCAGGAAGTGGCCCATTGCAGCATTTTTCTTGATTGTGGAATGAATTTCTAACTGGATACTGAGGAACAGGTTTGATTACTTCCTTAGACATCCAAATGAGAATGTTATGAAGTTTTCATTACGAACGAAGATGACATCTTCTTTCAATGTGACATTTCTTTCCGCAATAATAGCAGTTGACAGGAATGTTGATAGGTGTAGAATACACCGTATTTACTATCTAGTAGTTTATGCTTTCTTTGCTATTTTTCTTGTAAATTATGTATTTTACGCTTGTTTTGAGTTTTGTAGCTACTTTGAAGTCGCACGGAGGAAAAGAAGAAGAAACCACCTAATTTGAGCCAAAAAGGGCAATTTTGTCATTTTCAGGGGTGAACACTATTCGGAGCCCGAGTAATGGTTAAGGGCAGCTCTTTTTGGAGGAATACTAAACTTGATCTACCTGTTTAAGGGTCATTTAGTGGGTAGCCCTTATCCAAAAGAAGGAGTGAACTATGACCCATACCCTAACCTAAGCCCAACTAACCACACCGCCTCCATACCCTAAACTCTCGACCCGAATTCTTATTTATCCGTGCAATTATAACTCTAAACCTAGAATCGAGAAAGGGTTTCTTTCTCAATCATTTCTTCATTTATTTCCTACACTGAGTGATTTGCCGCTTTGTGAAGAAGCTGTGGTGAAAACCAAGAGATGAGTCGATCTTTGTTGAATACAGAGATGGAAGAGAGGGTTGAAATCGATTGAGACGAAGAAGCGACCATGGATCGAGATGGGTGGTGATGATAACTCGAGAGAATTACCATCGAAATCGATGTTGTTGAGTGAGAAATGGGTGTTTGAATCGAGGTTGAAGAGTGAAGCGAGGTGAATTTTGTGACGATGGGTTGGTGGTGGAATCGATCATTCAATTCGACAGAGGGAGCGAGAATGGGTGTCGTCAAGAGAGAAGAAGAGATCGAGATGCGAGAAATTGAAAGAGCAATGATCGAAGTGGAACATTGGGTTTTATGGCTAATCGATAGATCTCGTGGAAGAGGTGGTGGCAGTCATGAATCGAGTAGGAATTTGAGAAGATATCGAACATGGCTACCGATTTGGATTCGAATCGGGTCTGTGTGACAAAAAGGCAAGAATCAAGATGAGCTCCTGGAAGAATTGATGTTGGTGATGTAGGTTAAGATGGAAACTGTTACCACTTATTGTTGTTGAAATTATGAGATGTTGATCTTTGTTGAAATTGGCGGCAAGAGTGAAGATGGGTTCTCGTTTGTTGAAAAGTGTTGATCTTGTTGATAATGGATCGGACGTTGTTGCTACAACCGAGACAGAGAGGATTGAAGTGCAGGCTGTGATGGAGCTAATGTTAGTGTGGTCAGGCTTTGGTGGTCCAGGTATTGGCACAATGGATAAGTGCAGTTGTTGCACGAGAGATGACCGAGTGAGTTGGTGCAGAGGGGAAGATGGCGGTTGTTATGGAGTTGCAGGAACAAGTGAATGGTAAAGATGCGGATGTGCTACCGCCAATTAGGCTGTGAAGTTGGTGTGCTCGATGGTGTTTGAGTTACGGAGCTATGTCGGTTCGAGAGAGATGGGTATTGAGTTGCACTGGAGATGATGAGCTGCAGTTGAGCATATGAGCCGGGCCGCTGCCATTGAGATGTTGTCACCGAGATTTGAATGAGAGGTGAATTGAGCCTCGGGTTTGTGGTGGTATGCCCGTGGGAAGTGGAGCAGGTGGTAGTTTTGCGGGGAATTACAAGCAATGGTTAGGAGATTGGCAGGCTTGAAATGGAACTAGAGTGCAAGAGATGTATTGAACCGAGGCTTTGCAGTGGTGCAATTGGCCAAAATGGTTGGATTACACTTTGGTAGTGAAGAAAAGCATAGCCATAATGGTCGAGCATGATGCAAAGTCACAATGACTACGGCTCTGGGATCGACTCGGGTCAAGCGACTTAGTTGACTCTTGAGTTGACTCATGACTCACCGAGCTAAGACCAAAGTCGGACCAGCCTAACTCATTGGGTGACTCTCTTCTACTTTGACTGTTGACTAACTGATTGACTGACGTTTGACCACTTTGACCGTTAGTCCTAACGGTGGACCGACGGAATATTCCGTCGAATATTCTCTCGACGGAGAAATTTTAGTGGTGGCCGACGTTTCCGGCCAAATTCGGCCATAATCCCGATTTTTCCTGCCGAGCAAAATTTCGAGAACTTTCTATGGACTTCTCTCATGGGTATGAAGACTTGGGCTAGGAATTGGATGGAGAATTGGACTCAAATTTGGAAAGAGAAGGTGAAGAGTTGAGAAAAGCTTGGAATTGGAAATTGAATTGCAAAAGGAAAAGGATTCTAATCCTTAGAAGAATTGGAGAATATTGAAGCCTATAAATAGAGAAGTTTTCTACAACTTCTACACATCTTTCTCTACATACCTCTCCACACACATCTTTACACACAACACTTTTCTTTTCTTATTCTTTGTGTGAACTCTTTAACATGAGTAGTTAATTTATTGATTGAGGATGAATTCCTAGTTTTTAAACATATGATTTAAGTTTTTGTTTTCAAATTCTATCTTGAAGTTTTTCACATAATTATCGATTGTTTTTACTAATAGGAGTGATCTTAAAGACATTCATGATTGATTGATAGATTGTTTGGGGTGGCCAACTAAATTGATTTGTTAATTCAATCTAAAGCTAGTGAAAGTTAGGGGATAAGTAATCGTTTTTGACTCTTTACATAAGTAGCAAACACGAGACCTTGCGGAGGGATTCCAGTGGAGCAATTGTGTGTAGAAACAACGTTAGCAAGTAGACTTGAGCTAAGAGTCTAACTACTAATATCAACCTAAGAAATTCACAAAACCTAATGCATGAGCCAGGAGGTTACATCTAGGTTGAGCTAATTCTAGGTGGCTTGGTGATTAGAATCCGGTAGTCGAGAACTTCGTGTCCGGTGATATAAGGGATTTTAGGGTTTAGCACCTAAAGCTTTAGCTGCTTTACCTACGGTTGGTGATAATTTGTGACTAATAACAAGTAGAATAGAACATAACTTGATTCATTGTTTCGTAACGAAGAAGGATTCCTTGATCTTTGTCTCTCTTATTGCTTTCAACTTTATCTTTTAATTGTTTTTGTTTATTTTCTTTTTGCTTTTTACACCCCTTTCGTGACAACTTTTACAACTAGAATCTCGTGCTCCTCGTGGGATCGACCTTGACTGCCCTATATTACTTGTTAATTAGGTAGTAAAGTATTAATTAATTTGATTGCACCTACGACACGCATCAAATTTTGGCGCCATTGCTGGGAGCAAATGGATGATTTTAGTTGTTTTTATTTTTCTTTTGCTTTATTCTTGCTTTGTTGGATTCTATTCCGTATCTAACTTAGTTTTTGAATCGTATTTCAGGTATCGGTTTTCCAATGTATGGTGGACAAGAGCAAGCATATTACAACAATCAATATGATTTTCAACCTCAACATTATGGCAACTTCCAACCATCCTTAGGATACAATCAAAACCAATCTTTTGGCTATGATCAAATTCCTACAGAACATTATGGATATTCTCATACATATCAACAACCTTATGACGGGTATGTAAGTGGACAAACACGGATGGAAGGATAGTTATGCATCTAACAATTTGTTTTCTAGTAATGTGGGACAGAGAATTTGGAATATACTCCTCTTCATCGTGTTTTTCCTTCACTTTTTCCAAAAGAGAGGAGATGCCGTCTAACGGTGGTAAGCGTGTGAACGTCAGAAACTTGCAAGAGAAATTATACAAATTGGAAGATGATGGAGACTCGGAAGAGCTTGTCGGAAATTAGTAGGACCATTCATATGGAACTTAAACGACGCTTTCTGGATAAAGGTTATAAAACCGATGAAGATTCTTATTATGGTGAGTCCGAAAATGAAGATGATTGTGTTGAAAAGGACCAACCTTTGGAGACTTTTTGATGACACTAGTGTAGATTACTCAAGCCTTGATCTTAATAATGATCAATCACCTATTCAAAAGGAAGAGCTTGAGGAAGATGCATTTATTGCTTGGCAAAAATTTCTTAAGGAAAGATGGGAGTCCGCGGAAGTGTATGAATGTTCCGACAATGAGGAAGTTATTCCAACTCCGGATCATAATAACGATCCTTCACCTATTCAAAAGGAGGAGATTGGGTGTGACTTACCTATTGTTGTAAACGGTGTAACACCCGCACAAGAAGATCTTACAATCTATACCGATGAGAATCACTTTAGTGAATGGCCCGATTCCGATGATGAGAATGTTGAAGAGATGATTATAGAGGATGAAACCACATTCATTGATTTTGTGGAAGACCCAATTGAACTTGCGAATGATTTTAATGATGCCGAGACTTTGGTTAAGGTAGAAAACGACGAAGAATGGTTGCAAGGTTTAATAGAGGACCACGATATACAAGAGGTAAGTAATTCACTTGAATTTTTTAAGGATGAAGAGGATTCTATAATACAAGAATTTTTGAAAGGTTTGTCTAACCCTTTGCTTATTGATTCTTTCTCCTTTACCTCTTATTGGTTTGAATGTATGTGCTTGAAAGTATTTTTGGATGATTTTGTTTCTAAATATCCACCATTGGAAACACTTGATGCTAACACTATGCAGGTTTGCCAAGAGGAATACATGGAAATTCCCAAATTCTATGTTCTTTATACACTTCCGAGTGTGGACGAGAATAAGTGTGGGGGAAATTTCTATCGGCGATAATTTCACTATTGTTTTCTTGTGCTAACATTTGTATGGAGTTATTGTTTGCAAAACATGTATTATGGGTGGATCCTCAAATTTTCAGATTGTTAGTATATGGGGAATGAATCTTACAAGAGCCAAGTCGGGCCGTCGACTTTAAAACAAGCGCTTAATGGGAGGCAACCCATCGGTTTTGTTATTTCTTTTTTCTTGTTTCTTATCATGTTACAATTTCCCACCTTGACTTTACTAGGAGGATTCAATTACATTGAGGACAATGTAAGGTTTAAGTGTGGGGGGGGTGGTTAAGCATGTTTTTAAAACAAAAATTACAAAAAAAATGAAAAAAATTTTGAAAAAAGAAAAAAAAAGTTTTACATAAAAATTCCAACTTTTAAAGATTTTAGAGTCACTAGCATACTTCTAGGTATGTTTACATAGAGTTTTTGACCGACATAATTGAACTTGGAAATGTTAGAGAATTACATTCGGATTTCTTGTTTGTTTGAGTGTTAAATAATGGATTTAATCATGCCGGTGATGCGAATTTGGTGCGAGGAGAATTGCGTTATTAGAGTTCTTTTGATCAATCATTAGTGGAGACTACCCGTATTCATATCATGAGAGGCACCGACCAGAAATCTTCCATCTACTAAAGAGCTTCTTTTGAGTGTGTGTCACCGTACGTTAATTCCGGGTAGAATGGTGAGCTACCCAACCTCCCACCAATAGAAGCACTACTCTTTGATCTCTTGAGTGCTAATTTTTTCAATCATGAGGGTGACGTCCATGGATGAAAGCTTCCTTCTTGTAGTTCGATTTGCAGTTAGCACCATTCTCTCTCGACAACAACGGATCCATAGAAACACATTCATCATCAACAAGGAGCGACATCAAAATCTACAAGGAAAGTTGGAAAAGTTTAAGGTTTACAAGCAAACTTAACGAGAAAAAAGAGCAAATTTCAAATTCAAGTAAAAGCAACATACAAAAGAGCGGATTTTTACATATATGTTGAAGACTTACAATATAATGAGGTAATTTTATATTCAAGTATGAAGACTTATTCATGAAAGCGAAGAAAATTAAAAGGTGAGAATTTTGAAGTTTATGATTTCAAGACGATACAAGTTGTGAAGAATCAAGTGGTAAAATACTTCTTCCACGGCCATGGTTTATTTTTTGTATTTAATTTCTCTTGTTTTAAAAAAAAAAAAAAAAAAAAAAAAAAAAAAAAAAAAAAAAAAAAAAAAAAAAAAAAAAAAGAAAAGAAAGACAAGAGAAATATTTGTTTTGTTTTAATGAGCCGTGGGGAAGGAAAATTTATAAGGTAGTTTCAAGCGACAAGGATTTTAAGGTAAAAGAGTTACAAATTGTTAAGGATTTATGAAATTCAAGGGTTTATCATCAATAGTTGAAACCAAGGACGAAGATTAAGAAGATCAAGACAAGGAGCTAAGACGTTTCTATTGGATGGAGAGTGGTGTTATCATAATTGGCGATCGGATGTGAAGGTAAGTAAGTAATCTCATCCTCGATATAAATGGTTGATTTCCTTTCTTAGAGATCATCGGAAAAAAATGGTTTTTCAAAATATTAAAAGATGTGGGTTTTTCAAAATTTTAAGTTATCCTTCCCACCATTCAACGTGTCGCAGAATTCTCTCTTCATTCCTACCGCACACATGTGAGAACCATAAAAAAAAAAAGTCTTTTTGAGTGCAATTATCATAAAATCTTATTTGGTGAGGCCCAGATCGTTCGAGGCGAAATGCTTATTGATCGTTTCTCAAACACGCATTCTCTCATTATGGTGTGGTTATTTCTCACTCAACATTTAAGAACGAGAATATGTTCTTTGGTATTTCTAACTTCTTATTACTAGCATGCGAAATTCTATGTCCTCATAACTCTTTGGATGCTTGTGACGCTTTGAACGCTTTGAAGTTGTGAGTTTTTAGTTTGATTTGCTCGAGGACTAGCAAAGTCTAAGTGTGGGGGAATTTGATAGGTGTAGAATACACCGTATTTACTATCTAGTAGTTTATGCTTTCTTTGCTATTTTTCTTGTAAATTATGTATTTTACGCTTGTTTTGAGTTTTGTAGCTACTTTGAAGTCGAACGAGGAGGAAAAGAAGAAGAAACCACCTAATTTGAGCCAAAAGGGCAATTTTGTCATTTCCGGGGTGAACACTATTCGGAGCCCGAGTAATGGTTAAGGGGCAGCTCTTTTTGGAGGAATACTAAACGTGATCCAGTCCAGTTAGGGGGTCGCCGAATAGGTAGCCCTTATCCAAAAGAAGGGAGTGAACTATGACCCATACCCTAACCTAAGCCCAACTAACCACACCTGCCCATACCCTAAACTCGGCCAGCCGGATTTATCCGTGCAATTATAACTCTAAACCTAGAATCGAGAAAGGGTTTCTTTCTCAATCATTTCTTCATTTATTTCCTACACTGAGTGAGCTGCAATTCATTGTAAGAAGCGAGGTGAAAACCGAGAAAGAGATGAGTCGATCTTTGTTGAATACGAGAGATGGAAGAGAGGTTGAAATCGATTGAGACGAAGAAGCGACCATGGATCGAGAGATGGGTCGGTGACTGATAACTCAGAGAATTACCATCAGAAATCGATGTTGTTGAGTGAGAAATGGGTGTTTGAATCGAGGTTCAAGAGTGAAGCGGTGAAGTGTGACGATGGTTTGGTGGTGGAATCGATCATTCAATTCGACGAGAGGAGCGAGAATGGGTGTCGTCAAGAGAGAAGAATGAGAGATCGAGATGCGAGAAATTGAAGAAACGGATCGAAGTGGAACATTGGGTTTTATGGCTAATCGATAGATCTGTGGAAGAGGTGGTGGCATTTTATGAATCGAGTAGGAATTTGAGAAGATATCGAACATGGCTACCGTTTGGATTCGAATCGGAGTGTGATGATAGAAAGGCAAGAATCAAGATGAGCTCCTGGAAGAATTGATGTTGGTGATGTAGGTTAAGATGGGAAACTGTTGCCATCTATTCTTTGTTGAAATTATGAGATGTTGATCTTTGTTGAAATTGGCAAAGCAAGAGTGAAGATGGGTTCCTTTGTTGAAAAGTGTTGATCTTTGTGATAATTTGGATCGGACGTTGTTGCTACAACCGAGACGAGAGAGGATTGAAGTGCGGGGTGTGATGGAGCTAATGTTAGTGTGTGGTCTTCGGTGGTGCAGTATTGGCACAATGGATAAGTGCGGTTATTTGCACGAGAGAGATAGACGACCGAAGTTAGTGCGGGGAAGATGGCGGTTGTTATGGAGTTGCAGGAACAGTGAATGGTAAATATGCGAGATGTACTCCGCCAATTATTCATGAAGTTGGTGTGCTGATGGTGTTTGAGTTCGAGCTATGTCGGTTGAGAGAGATGGGTATTGAGTTGCATTTGGAGATGATGAAATTTGCGATTGAGCATATGAGCCGGCCGCCGCCATTGAGATGTTGTCATTTGAGATTTGAATGAGAGGTGAATTGAGCCGGGTTTGTGGTGGTATGCCTGTGGAAGTGGAGCGGAGTGGTAGTTTTGGCAGGGAATTACAAGCAATGGTTAGGAGATTGCAGGCTTGAAATGGAACTAGAGTGCAAGAGATGTATTGAGGCGAGGCTTTGCGGGTGGTGCAATTGGCCAAAATGGTTGGATTACTTTGGTAGTGACAAGTAAAAGCATAGCCATAATGGTCGAGCATGATGCAAAGCCGCAACGGCTCTGGCTTTGGATCGACTCGGGTCAAGCCCTGACTTAGTTGACTCGAGTTGACTTCGATGACTCGGTAAACTAAGGCAAAGTCAGACCCGGCTAACTCATTGGTCGACTTCTTCTACTTTTTGTTGACTAAACTCGATTGGTGACGTTTGACCACTTTGACCGTTAGTCCTAGACGGTGGACCGAGCGGAATATTCAGTCGAATATTCTCTCGGCGGAGAAATTTTGGGTGGCGTGCATGACGTTTCCGGCCAAATTCCGGCCATAATCCCGATTTTCGGCGAGCAAAATTCGAGAACTTTCTATGGACTTCTCTCATGGGTATGAAGACTTGGGCTAGGAATTGGATGGAGAATTGGACTCAAATTTGGAAAAAGAGAAGGTGAAGAGTTGAGAAAAGCTTGGAATTGGAAATTGAATTGCAAAAGGAAAAGGATTCTAATCCTTAGAAGAATTGGAGAATATTGAAGCCTATAAATAGAGAAGTTTTCTACAACTTCTACACATCTTTCTCTACATACCTCTCCACACACATCTTTACACACAACACTTTTCTTTTCTTATTCTTTGTGTGAACTCTTTTAACATGAGTAGTTAATTTATTGATTGAGGATGAATTCCTAGTTTTTAAACATATGATTTAAGTTTTGTTTTCAAATTCTATCTTGAAGTTTTTCACATAATTATCGATTGTTTTTACTAATAGGAGTGATCTTAAAGACATTCATGATTGATTGATAGATTGTTTGGGGTGGCCAACTAAATTGATTTGTTAATTCAATCTAAAGCTAGTGAAAGTTAGGGGATAAGTAATCGTTCTTTGACTCTTTACATAAGTAGCAAACACGAGACCTTGCGGAGGGATTCCGTGGAGCAATTGTGTGTAGAAACAACGTTAGCAAGTAGACCTTGAGCTAAGAGTCTAACTACTAATATCAACCTAAGAAATTCACAAAACCTAATGCATGAGCCAAAGTTACATCTAGGTTGAGCTAATTCTAGGTGGCTTGGTGATTAGAATCCTGTAGTCGAGAACTTCCGTGTCCAGGTGATATAAGGGATTTAGGGGTTTAGCACGAGCTAGTCTGCTTTACCTACGGTTGGTGATAATTTGTGACTAATAACAAGTAGAATAGAACATAACTTGATTCATTGTTTCGTAACGAAGAAGGATTCCTTGATCTTGTCTCTCTTATTGCTTTCAACTTTATCTTTTAATTGTTTTTGTTTATTTTCTTTTTGCTTTTTACACCCCCTTTCGTGACAACTTTTACAACTAGAATCTCGTGCTCCTCGTGGGATCGACCTTGACTGCCCTATATTACTTGTTAATTAGGTAGTAAAGTATTAATTAATTTGATTGCACCTACGACACGCATCAAATGTTTTTGTCCGTTCTCAACTGAGTCGTCCTTGTAGGCTGACGAACTTTATTTCCAGATGCATCTCTAGCTGTAGATTTAAGAAGGTCATTTGCATTAACAAAATTTATCTTACCGGTACTTGGAGCATCTATACCTTTATAAGCCCAGACCACGTGTATCAGATGTTCTTTACATGCTCCAAGCATAGAAGACAATTTTGTAGAGCTATTATTGAATTTTTTTCAAATTCTCTTCCAAAGCTTTTACCTGTTCAAGAGTAGAACTAAGATCAGTCTCCAATTGTTTTTCTCGGGTGAGAAAAACCTTTTCTCTGACATTCAAACAATTTTGTTGAGAGTCATATCTTGCTTTAGTTTCTACAAGTATTTCTTTCAACACAAAGAGATTTCGACGAAGATCATCACATTCAGAATTCTTTGAACATATATTCTCGTCACGATCTTTAAGAGTAGATTGTAACAAGCTATACCCACAATCATACCCCTTAAAGAGTTTTCTCAATTTTATGTTTTCAATGCAGAGATGAGTTAGAAATTCAGCCAAGCAGGATGTTGACTTCTTTTTCTTTAGAAGACGATCAAAGAGAATGATGTACTGTGAGAATTCTTCTTCAACATATTGTCCTTCTTATGAATCACTTTCATTAGAAATTTCATCTAACGGTTCATCAAGATGAGCTTCCCAGTTAAGTATGGGTTTAGATGATGAAGGAGATTTGATAGAATCTCGGGCGAATCGGGATTTTTAACCAAAAGTTCTGAACCGGTGATGCGTGATTAGAGATAGCACTACGCCCATATCGATCGCTATAAACATAGACTTATAAGTTATTTAATGTGTTTTCCTGCTCTGATACCAATTGAAAATGCGGG
Organism: Papaver armeniacum; assembly: GCA_023531295.1. NCBI lineage: Eukaryota > Viridiplantae > Streptophyta > Magnoliopsida > Ranunculales > Papaveraceae > Papaver > Papaver armeniacum. The sequence goes on from JAJJWW010002201.1 coordinate 11,199, forward strand.
GGTACAACAACTACACCCAACAATTCATTTGGCAATCTGAGAGGACTTACTCCAATATACTTTTTAGAGAATCAATTAGACAGTCAGACTCAATCTAGAGAAAAGTATATACAAGAGTTTATATCTCTATCCCTCAATTAAACCTGCAATCAGCAAATAGAAATTTGCGATCCCGATTGAATGTAAGAAAGTAACTTGAATGGTACCAAAGACCAATGTTCAATGATCAATCAATTTCATTCAACAACCAAAGGTTGGATTTCCTAATTGATCGATACAATGCACAACCTGTGATATTTCATAACAAAATATAATGCAGAAAAGAAATAACATAAACACCAGAATTTTGTTAACGAGGAAAAACCGCAAATGCAGAAAAACCCCGGGACCTAGTCCAGCTTTCAACACCACACTATATTAAGCCGCTACATATACTAGCCTACTACCAATGAACTTCGGACTGGACTGTAGTTGAACCCTAATCAATCTCACACTGATTCAAGGTACAATTGTGTTCCTTACGTCTCTGATCCCAGCAGGATAATACGCACTTGATTCCCTTAGCTGATCTCACCCATAACCAAGAGTTGATACGACCCAAAGTCGAAAAACTTGATAAACAAATCTGTCACACACAAAAAAAAATCTATTGGTATAGATAAATCTGTCTCCTACAGAAATACCTATGAGTTTTGTTATGTATTTTGATAGATCAAGGTGAACAGGAACCAATTGATAAACCAGTCTTATATTCCCGAAGAACAACCTAGTATTATCAATCACCTCACAATAATCTTAATCGACTAGCAAAACAAGATATTGTGGAATCACAAACGAAGAGATGAAGATGTTTGTGATTACTTTTAATTTGCTTATCGGGGATATTAGTCTCGAGTCAATTATTCTAATTGTACTCAACGCGATAGAATATGCAAGATTAGATCACGCAACTACGAGAGAAAATAGTTGGGTCTGGCTTCACAATCCCAATGAAGTCTTCAAGTCGTTAACCTACGGGGTCTCGAGAGAGAAACCTAAGGTTAAAAGAGAATTGACTCTAGTTATGCAACTAGTAACACACAAAAGTATGGGGATTAGGTTTCCCAGTTGCTAGATTTTTCCTTTATATAGTTTTCAAATCAGAGTTTGCAATCTAAGTTACCTTGGTAACAAAGCATTCAATATTCACAGTTAGATAAAAAACCTGATTCAACCAAGCTAATATCTTTCAACCGTTAGATCGAACTTAGCTTGTTACACACAAATGAAATGTACCTCATTTAGGTTTATGTAACCGTACCTAAACGTGTACACCATGTTGGCTCAACAATACTTAATGAAGTTAGCCTTATGAACACTCTCATATCAACCTTATTCATCTTAACCATAACTAGTTCAAATGACTCAAATGATACTAGTTAAAGAGTTGTTCAGTTGCTATATTCTCATATAAGTATACAAGAACACAATTGAATCAAAATAGGTTTGATTCACTTGAATCAATTCATGAAAATTATAGCCACGGTTTGCAAAGATTGCATTCCTTATAATACAAATGTTTAAGTTCATGTACACAACCGATTTTAGAACTTTAACCTTCAAGTATGCAAACGTGTACGCATACTTGGAATACCCGGACCAAGATTGGGTTTCGCCAGTACGCAAACGGGTACGCTTACTTCCAATCCCAGCAGAAATATTCGTACATGAACCTTACGCCACTACGCAAACGGGTGTGCATACTTAGGCTCCCGGATTTCTCAAGCCAACAGGTATGCATACTATGGTTCCCGGACATGGAATACATATGTGCAAGAGTACACAACATGACAAATCCAATAATGGTTAAGTATTCTAAATTCTTATTTCAATCATTGAAACTTTCTTAGAGGATGACAATAGTCGTTTTCACACACCATTAGCATCAAAGCAATTTTCAAGTTATTGAAATAATCATAACGAAACATTCAAAGTTTACATCAAATGATTGTATCACACAAACCATGTAAGATGTTTCTCGGCAATTTTCACATGATCATCTTTTGACTTGCGTCAAGAATATAAGATGAACTTGGTCGAAGCGAACGCTTGCCAACACATATTCCGAGAAATATATAAGCGAGTTAAACTCAGCTCGAAATCTCAAATGTGTATAATAGAAAACTATCGTAACACGACTTATGTCTCAATATAAGAGATAGAATATAAATAGACTTTCCAAGTGATAAACGAGTTTCAGTCTCCACATACCTTTTGTCGATGAAGTTCCACAAGCTCTCCTTAGTAGTTCTTCGTCTTCAAATGATGAACGCCGTGAAGTCTAAGGCTCAACTACACAATCTATGTCCTAGTCCGAGACATCTATAAGTTGACTAGAAATCAAGACTTGTAGTTTTGATCACTAATATTGACAAATATGCTTGAGATAGCAACACACGCGAGTTCGACCGAGTATTGCTCTAACAATCTCCCCCTTTGTCAATTTTAGTGACAAAAATATCAATACATATGGATTACAAAATAAATAAAACTCTGTAGCTTCTCATCCAAATGCTTGATCTCCTTGGAATCTTCAACACAACTCGAAATCTTCGTCACTTCCAAGTATTCCATAATCCTAAACGTTTTCAACTCAGCATCACAGTTGTCCAAGATCCGTAGCCATAACAATGAGAAAACAAATGCTCTCAATCATTGTTATACAATGTCATAGTATCATTACACAATATCAAAGTTCAATTGTATCACAACTTTGACGACAATACTATGGTGATATGTATCACTCCCCCTTAGTCAATACTTCATCTAAACATGAAAACGACCCCCCCTTACTGATAAGTGCATATTTCACATATATTTGGTGTTAATTCCATGCTAGTATTTGTTGGTTTTCTTGCAAATTATTGTATATTACGCTTGTTTTCTCTTATTTGTGTTTTGTTAGGGAAATCATCCAAAAGAAGTGAATTTGCACTTAATTGTGCAAGGAAAGAAGCTAGCTACAAATGGAGAAGGGCCAAAGACTAATTGGAACTCGTTCAAATACATGATTTCTACTTTTCATTGTGTAGAGGATGAGATGATGAAGACAATGGCGAAAGAACGGAGTCATTCTGAGTTCGTATAAAGAAGTTATGAGCAAAACAAGAACTCAGAAGCATAAAGGGCAAAATGGTCATTTTATCGGGCAAGTGTTATTGGGACCCCCGTTGTAAGTTAAGGGGCAGTCATTCTGTTAAGGGGTGACCTGTTTTAATGGAACTGCTAAAGGCAGTCAAGTCATTACTGGGGGGAAGTCATAATTCAAATGCTACTAAAAGCACCCATATTTCTGTTAGAGGCTACCACCTTCTTCCTCATGCCGGTCGTCTTCGTTTCCTCTCCGGTTCACGGCGAAGCACTGGTGGGGTTTCATGACGTGATTAAGCATGGATGATGGGAAAGTTCCAAGCTATATTGAAGGCGGATGAAGCTTAACGAGAGAATGAGATGATGGTGGTTGGATGTAAAACTCGAGTAGAAAGAAATCGATCAAGGTGGAAAACGGCGGTGATGAAGAAGATTGATTGACAAAGTGATCGGGTTTGTGGTCTTTGTGTTGATAATGGTGAGGCTGCTGCCAACGAGAGGAAGGATTGGAATGGTTTTTGATGACGAGTTGGATTGAGTTGTCGGCTGCGATCGTGAACTAGAGAGAAAACGGGAAACGATGATGGTGATTGATGTTTGCTGCTATCGGTGAAGACATATGGAGTTGCTGTGAAGCATGGAAGAACTTGAGCAAGTCAGTGATCGTGATGAAGGTGCAGAGAAAGTGATGAAGTTTAAAGATGTAGTTTAATATCGACAACAACAAGTGATGGAGAAGGACTGGCAGTAATGGTGATCGGGATGGATTGGTGCTGTGGTTTCCAGTGGAACTCGAATGGCAGCAAAAGGATGGAGACTCTAACAGAGGTTGATAAAGGTTTACGAAGGAGAAGATGATGTTGCCAATGGCAGAAGAGAGCTCGAGTTATCATTTCCTTTTTCATAATAAAATATGAGCCAGTTCACGATCAGTGTTGATGCTGTTGAACCAAATGCAACTTCCATGGGGTGCGCATGAAGAATATGAGGTGATTAGAAGTTAACTCAAACACAGTTCGAGTGGCTTGGTATCAGGCAGAGTTTTGCAAGCGAGAAACCGACCATGAAGAAGAACATGCTGTCATTGATCATAGTCTTGAACGGATAAGATTAGGCAGTGATTTTTAAGATAAACAACGAATCATTTTTACAGGTTTGTGGAGGTTGGGTCATCGTTGGACTTGAAGACTTGGACGAGAATTCAGTTTTTTTTGCCGGCGGAGGAGTTTAAGAAAAACAAGGAACTCGAGTTTGATTTGGATTTGGAACCAGTATCGTGACCGAGAAACTAGTTGTTCATGATAAATATGAGAAGATTTACGAGCATGGGAAAGATTTAACGCGGCATGCAAATTTAGGAATTGGGTACAACAGGGTACATCAAGTTGGTTGTGAATTTAGTTGTTAAGAAGCCACGTAGGTCTACAGAGTCCCTACTGAAATTCAAGCCAATCAACAGTCGGGTTTACCTTGTTAGAGTGCTCCTTGTTACACCGGATTGTCAGCACATGTCTCCCACAAATTCAAAACACTGCTAACCGACTATGAATCCATATCACGTTCGGAATTTAAGGAGGAGTAGGTTGAGCGGAAGCCTATATAAGGCTCAGTTCCGTAGAGAGAAAAACACAACTTTTGGGGAGAAAAAATACGAGAGAATAGAAGAGAAAAAAGGTTTTATTTCATATCTAGGGTTAACCCCATTAGGGGGAAACCAAGCTATTTTCTTCTTTTTATATATATATATTTTTATGGGTTTTAGTAAATCCATGTGTAGCTAAATTCTACCGATTAAGGTATGATTTCAAAGTCCCGGTTTATGAAACTTTAATTCTTTTTACAAGTTTATTTTAAGTTGATTTTTCTTGTCGATTGTCTCTATTATTTTTATCGTCTAAGATTACTATTTGGGTTGTTCAATTTGGCCATTTGAATTAACCCGGTAGTAATTCTTCTACTAGTATTGGGATTGGTGATACGTGTAATAGTCACTCGGTTCCTTACATAAGTAGTACATCGCAAAAGTCGACGAGAGGATTCTGTTAAGCAATTGTGTATAGAGATGACACTAGTAAGCAGACCGAGCTTATGCGTCGATGCTAGGATCAACCTAATTCACAAAACGTAATGCATCCGATGGGTTACACCTTGAGAGCTTATTCATGGTGGCTCGGATGGATAGAATCTCAGTAGTCGAGCGCTTCCGTATCCGGTGGCAACGAGAATTCCGGGGATAGCAGAGCTTATTGCTATTCTACGGTTGGTGACAATGTAAATTCTACAAGAAATAAACAAGTACTTTTATTTAGTTTCTTTCCAGTGACGGCGAATGATTCCTTAATCATCTTTCTTTTATTTGTTATTCTTTTCATTTTACTTTAAACCAATCCCCTTGTCTTTTACTTTATTTTTTGATCAAATAACCTATCAATTACACTGACTCAACTTGTGGGAACGATCTCTTACTACCGCTATATTACCAGTTAATTAGTGGGAAATATATTTATCAATTTGTTGTGTAAACGACGCGCATCACTTACATAATGATCCGTAAAACATATGTATTTGTAGTATGCAACTACACATTAATTCTCCCCCTTTTTGTCAATATAAATTGGCAAAGGTACGAAAACTAGTGAGATCCTCATGAAATTTTCATAGAGATACTTCATGATCAAAAGAGAATAACATACCAACTTATTTAGATGCAATCATATAGCCGAAGATAAATGCATTCATCAAGGAGTTTATAAACATACGAGATAACCCCTACAATATTCCACAGCCGCACTCCCCATAAAATTTAGCAATTAAGCACAAGTTCAAAAAGAACTCCCCCCCATAAAATGTCGTTCCTGAAAGAACAACAAGGGTGACCTTACTTTTACAAGAAAGAAGGATTTGTTTGGACATAATCAAATCACATGAGAACATGAATTTGTATCAAAAAATTTCAATTAAATTAGCCACAAAAATGATCAATTCAATTGGCCATGCTCAACATAAGACAACTTACGGAGCAACACAGTATATGCACAAAAATGTGGATCAGGGAAAGACCAATACTGCGGAATAAACAAAGATTCATTCTATTTTTCATCAGTATTTGCACAGTGACATGTAATAGATTTAATCTTTGTAAACAAAAGTTTTATCCTTTCTTCCATCAAAAATGACATAAAAGGCTTTAAATTTTGTATTCAAAAGTTCATTCTATCTTTTATCAATACATTCATATCGACATAATAGAGATAACTTTTGAACAAGTATGGGACAATCAAAGGTTCACAGACGTAAACACCAAACAACATATCCCATAACAATTTGCAATAAATAAAACCATAAAGATTAATACTGCAATAACCATATTCCAAATAATAGAATTTAAATAAATAAATCTAAAAACATGAAGATGAAAATCGTTGGACATAGCTATGTGTTATCACAATAATGGCTATTCCAAACCCTAGTTATCCTTCTTAAAAAACAAGAATAAAGTTCTCATAAGAAGTTTTCTAGACAAAATCAAAGTTCTTTGAGAACCTCATACCTTTAAATGAATCCATCATAGAAGGTATCACTGATTTCCCTTATTCTCTTGACCGTAGACACACCATGTTCGTGAGTTAGGACACAAACTTTACGATCAACAACCGAGAGAAAGTTGTCTAGCTTTGACACAATCCATGATGAGCTTCTTCTGATTCCGTATCAGAATATTTTGGTTTGCAAGGATTTTGTCCTGACCATCTAAGAGTTGGTTTATTTGCAGTTGGAGATTTGCAAATTCGACCTTTGAATCGATCCAAAACGAGTTAAATCCTTGACTTGATTCACCACTCCAGGAGTTCATTTCCTTCCTTGCAAGCATCTTCTTGAGAACCGGCTCTTGAATCGAATCACGTCCTTGAGTGTCTTCCTCCATATCAATATACACAATCTCTTGAGATTTTGCAGAGTTCTCCATATAATTTTTGTTAGGGATGGATTAATACAATATAGGATATATATGTATAAAGAGAAGACACTTCTCATTAAGGTAACCCTATGAACTCATAGGAGAGGGACACGGACGTACACGGACCGTTAAGAGAAAGATGGATTAAGAAAAATCCAATAAGAGAAATACAATGTTTATTAATATAGCTCAATAATCTTTATATTAGAGCCTGAGTCATGATAGCAGGATTGCAAAATTCAGATTGATTAACAAAAAAAAATGACTAAAAAATATACAACAAATTTTGAGACTCCCATAATCACCATCCTTGCTTCTCTCAAGATAGATTCAAGGATGAGGTTACCTAGAGTCAGGTAAAGGAGTGAGAAGTGATCTTACTACGAAACATGGGAGAAGGGTCGTACAAGTTTTTTGAACGTTTCAACAGTGTATTACCTTCTTTCCATCGATTATAACTTATTCCAGAAGAATTTGTCATAAACCCTTTCAATCCAGTATTCAAAAAAATCCAAGTTCTACCAAAGTACTAAACTGTTTTAGAGTAAAAAAGATAATAAAATTGGAGTATGATCTCGAACCTTTCGGGGCTAAATGACGAAGATTTGAATTGGGATGCATATAAATCCACTCATTATTAACTAGATTTCTATCGAATCTAGATACAACTTTACTTTACCATGACTATTACTTGTCCAAGTGAATGGATTACCAATGAAACCAAGGTCGACAAATTTGTATCTCTAATGCGGTTTAGAACATCTTGAGAGGTGCGTTCTAATTGGTATTTATTTGATTGATTCATGGTAATATTTAAATCCCATATTATAGCTCAAGGGATGGTGACAAAGGTTCCTAAATATTTGATATATTCCCATTGCCTAAGTTGGTCATTCTTATAAGGAGTGCCATAAATACAAGACAGAAACCACTCACCCTTGGAATGATCATTGTTGACTATAACATGCATCATATTAGTGGAAGTATTAACAATGTCTAGTTTGAAACCATCCTTCCATAGAAGGATGATACCTCCATCTTGTCCCACAGATGGAACATAAATTCTATTAGGCATTTTTAGAGAATTAGTAAGATTGAGGATTCTATCATCATTAATCTTAGTTTCATATATGAAAATGATATCAGGATAATGAATATTGTCCAAATAATGGAAGTGATCTTTATATCTTTTCCTAAGAAACCATGACAGTTCCAACTCAGTGCCTTCATTCTGCAGATAGTTATAAAATCTGTAACTTGATACTCGAGTTATATGAATAAGCTTAACGGAACAAAATAATGCAGGGTTGACAATAATCAAAGTATTATAACAACTATAAACAAAATAGTAAATGCAAATATAAAAATAATCAAAAGCAATGAGGGTGTTGTAAGAAAAATAAATTACCAGGTTGTTGGTAGACTCATTCATCCCATGGGAAGTATCTTTTGCTCCTGTTTTTCCTGCTTCGATGAGACCATGTTACATATCATCACCACCATTGGAGGATGTATTGATACCAGTATTACCTTCCATGATATCAACTTGGTCATCATTTTGATCTGTGCGAGATCTTTTGTTATTCCTGCTTTGTCCTTCTTCTAGTAATTTCTCTATTTGAGCTTCTTCTTCAATTTTCTTTCGACTTGCTTCACAAATTCTATCCAACATGAGGTCAATATCATCAATAATATCTACACCATATTCCATAGAAAGTTCATGAATCTAATTTATATATTGATCTGTAGTGAATCTCATTATCGTGAGATCATATGCCACATTAAGACACTCAGCTTCATCATGGTCGATAGTGAAGCATTCTGGACAAAGGTTGTGAGATTTCCTTTCCCAATGGAATCTAATCCAAGTAACTCCACCTGCTGTTGTATTCCACCAGCCTCCCCTATGAAGAGGTTTCATTAAGTCAATCTTGACCCTTGCATAAATGGTACTTCCATAAGTTGGTTTACAATTTTCAGGATGTGTTCATATTTTTCACCAAGTTCTTCTATAGCTTCTCCCACTACATCTATAGAATGATGTTCAGGTAAAATATTTTTAGATTGTAGATCCCATTCTTGGTATTTGAACACCCAGTCTTTAGACGGAATATCAACATCATATTTGAGCAAGTTAAGATGACTTTTTTTGACATTCCATGGACCTTTCGTGACAATGAAGATCATTGCTTCTTCAGTGTGGAACTTGAATAAAAACAAGTTTTTGTCAATGGCACAAACTTCCTTGATTCTTAATCGATTCCATAAAAGGATAACTTCCTTTCTTACTACATTTGTCTCTGTAGGATCTTTTGAAAACAACTTTCCAATTAGAGTAGTACTCAAATCATCTGCAACTTTATTAATAGGAGTTTTAGTACCAACTGCTCTTCGCATCTTCCTAGCACAAATGTCCTGATCCTGGGTGTTTTGCATTTTACCAGTAATAGCAGAGATTTAAGAGTTCGAAGAGGTGGCCATTTTCCTTTGAAAAGTAGTATTAGGGTTTGAATAAAAAATAGTTTATGGTTTGTGTTTTTTAAAAAGATGATTTTTATAGCTCGTGTAACTAAAATTAGGTACTTTCGGAATATCTGTTTCCTCTATAAGGGGAAAAAAATATTCTATCCATTAGGGGTGCATTGAAGTTGAATGTTTTGAAAATATTTCAACCGATGAAGTTTTGACTTAAGACTAGCAACCACTAAATTACGTGGAGGAAAAGAGGGAAAGTTTGAGCTTTCAAATTTTGAACAGACTAGATTTTTGGGTTAGTGTTGAATCGGTGTAGAAGTCAGATCTACTTTGCATATATTATTTAAATCATATACACGATAAAGAATGTAATACTGGTACATATTGTAAAAATACATCCTAAAAGAGATGGTTTGCAACACTGCTTCACACAACGATGATGATACTTGAACCTATTGTCTCCATACTGATAGAAGAAGGAGAATTATTGAGACTAAAGTCCAATACTGGATGCTTCCAATGATTTGATGAATATATGAGGCCTTGAAAATTATAAATCCATAAGACAATTACGAAAAATGGAGATTGAAAAAGAGAAACAAATAATGGAAATTACATAGTAACTTAAAACCAAAGAAAGAACTAAAACTACTTATGACTATTTCTAGATTGAGAGAAAAGAGATTGAAAGAGTTTATAATCATGATCCTGTAGAAATGATTGTGATTAAGATAAAGAAATAATTAAAGAGGGAAAAATAATCCTTGAGTTAACTCGGTGATCGCCGTTTGTGAGCTCTCAAGCAACAACCGAATCATATCATATGCTCTTTGGATGAGATTGAATAATTTGACTAATGGAAGTTGAACCTTGACAATCACTAGTTTGTTTATTCTATGATCTTTTTCTAAGGTCACTCAAACTATATCAAGGATCGACAAAGTTCATATCTGTTTTTAAATTTGAAGATAGTCTTATGATCATCCATTATTAACATGCTTCATTCTGTGTGTGATTGATCATAAGGGAATCAAGTTTTTTTTTTTTTTGCAGATACACCGAAGGCTGAAGATTTGAAAACAAGAAGATTTCTGATTGGTTTCCGATCTTCGTGATATACTTCGCGCGCATTTGATTGAACGGGATCCGGCATAACTTTTTTATATTGATAGACATCTTATAGAATCCAAAGGAGTTGAGTGGTAGATATTCACAGCAGTCTGAAGACTTAAGGTAGTGGACTCTATCTTAGGATTCACGTGTGTTGACCATATCGGTGGTAGACGCAGAGATACTAAAGGAACTAGGTAACTTGAAGTTATTATACTTGGTCTTAACAACACGAAGTTGGTAGTATTCTTTGTATAACGACTTAATTCTAAGAGTATTCAAAAATGGACTAGGTCCCAGGATTTTTTTGCGTTTGCGGTTTCCTCATTAACAAAATCTTATTTTGTGCTTTTACTTTGCTTTCCGCATTATTATTATTATTGTTGTTTAGTTATAATAAAGTAATTTCATTGTACGTTAAACCAACACTAGGGTTTTGATCCTAATAATTACTGTTAGAGCATAGCTCGGTTGAACCCACCAAGCGTTGGTATGTTAAGTTTGGTTGTCATATTTTAGTGAATCAAAACTCATTTTAAGAGTCGCTTGATTATGTACTAGTGTAGGATCAGAATATCGGAACATCAATACCTTTGCGAAATCTTTATATAACACATTGCGAAGATATCGCAGACTGGTTACAGAAATGACGCAACAGATAACGACAGCCTAAACACGAGAAAGATGTGGAGACCTAGCGATATTTAGGAGTGTTGCGAAATCTAACACTTGTATACTTGCGAGAATATCGCAAGTCAGATCCTAAAATAAAGGACAGCTTAGCTGTCATCCACTATGTAATATCCTATATAAAGAGCCGAACAGGCTTAAGGAGGGAGAGAGATCTTTGGAGAGTAGAGAGAAAGTTTTGAGGAGAGAGAAAATCTATAACAGTAGTTGTATTCTTGATTTCATTTCTTCCTTGTAAAAATTCTTAAACTCAATTAATAAAAAGTGTGATTGTTGATCTTAAAGATGTGTTGATTATTATGAATTCTTGTGAGGGATGTATTGTGGGATTTCCTGCAACTACATAATGGCGCTAGAAACAGGGATTGGCATATAAGATTAAAGATTGTTATTAAGACTGTTCAAATCAAGAAAATGATGAAACAAATCGATAAACCAATTAAGGAAGAGAGAATTAAAGTCAAGGAATGCAACAGAAGGCTGGAGTGTAGTTTGATTACAAAAACAATGATTAATGAATTCCATGAAAACATCAGAGGGAGAATACATAAACGAGATTTTGAAGGAAAGAAAATCATGACGGTGGAGAAGGTATCAGCCTTGAAAGATTGGGAAAAACAGAAAATTACATTCACAGCAGCAGAGATACCAAGAGAAAATTTGAGTCACACATCTCCTTTGGTAATCACAGTAACCACACGTAAAAAAAAGGGGAAATCAGCAAAAACTATGGAAGAATGGGAGGTAAATAGAACGTTGGTGGATACTGGGAGTTCGATGGATATAATGTTTTACCATGCATACAAATAAATGGGGTACAAAAATGAAGAGATGTCTCTTTCAACATATCATATGCATGGTCTTGGCAAATCTACAACAAAACCAAAAGGGGAAATAGAGATGCGAATTCTGTTAGGAGAGATTGAAACACGAGTGACACTATGTGTGGTGGATATGGAATTGCCATACAACATGTTGTTGGGAAGTCCATGGATACACGCAATTAAAGCTGTAGCGTCAACATTACATCAATGCATTAAATTTCCTATGCAGAGTGGGATTGGTGAAATTAGAGGGAATGTTGATAAAGCAAAATTATGTTATCAAATTGAAGTGAAGCAGTATGAAGGACGTGCAAAGAAGCGAAAAAATCGCAGGAAAATGGCGAAGGAGGCAAAGAAAGAAGAAGAATTTAGAACTTACATGATAAGAGCAGAGGAAGGAAAAGGAATACCCAGCGAAATTTCGGAAGAAGGGAATGAAACTGCGAAGGAGATAAAAGAACCAACACCTATGGGAGAACCTGAGACCAGTTACACTGCGGCGGAACCAACAAAGGAAGTGAATGTTGGAACCAAAGAAGAACCCAAAATATTAAAAATTGGGACTAAGATGGAGGCAGATGAAGAAGAAAGAACTATTAACTGTTGCGAGAATATAGAGATATTTTCGCATGGAACATGGATGAGATGCGGGAATAGATCCGTCGTGGCATGTCATAGGTTGGAGATTGACAAAAATGCTAGACCATTCAAACAAAGAATCAGAAAAATCGCAACAACATATCATCCCCAAATAGAAGAAGAGTTGCAGAAGATGTTTGATGCAGGAATCATAAGACAAGCTAAATATCCGGAGTGGATAGCAAACATGGTTGTGGTCCCAAAGAAGAATAAGAGCATAAGAATTTGTATAGATTTTACTGATTTAAATAAAGCTTGTCCGAAAGACAGTTTTTCGTTACCAGATATTCCACAAATGGTTGAATCAGCAGCGGGAAATGATAGAATATCTTCTCTATACGGATACAAAGGCTACAATCAAATCCCTCTGTTGAAGAAGATCAAGAACATATCTTTGCCTTTTCGCTCCAAGAGGGTTATATTGTTATACGAAAATGCCATTCGGTATGCGAAATGCTGGAGCAACATACCAAAGGATGGTAGAGAAGGTGTTTGCGAAGTGGATACACGAAACGTTGGAGGTGTATGTGGATGACATGCTAATAAAAAGTAAAGAAGCAAAAGATCATGTCCAAGATTTGAGGGAAATTTTTGAACAAATGAGGCATTTTAACATCAAAGTAAATCCAGAGAAGTGTATATTTGGGGTTGCGTCAGGAAATTTTTTAGGCTACATTGTATCAAAAGAAGGAATACAAGTTGATCCAGAGAAAGTGCAAGAAATTCGTGACATGCCAACACCAACAACGGTAAAAGATGTACAGAAGTTAAATGGGCTCTTAACTTCGTTGGGAAGGTTCATTTCGCGATCATCAGACAAATGTAAATATTTTTTCAACATACTCAAAAAGGGGACGAAGTTTAGATGGACAGATGAATGCGAGAAAGCTTTTCAAGGAATAAAAGAACATCTGACGAATATATCTATTTCGCAAAAAGCGGAACCAGGAGAAGAATTGTTAATCTATCTTGCGACAACATCGCACGCATTAAGTGCTGTGTTATTACGAGTAGATGCAGGAGTTGAGAAACCAATCTATTACATCAGCAAAACCTTCAATGCCGCAGAGAAAAATTATTCAAAAATTAAAAAACTAATTTTGGCATTAGTTTATGCAACATTTAAACTTCGCATATATTTTCAGGCACATAACATAAGGGTGTTGACAAAGGTACCAATTGAGTCAGTAATGAAGAATTCAAAAAGATCGGGCAGAGTTGAGAGATGGAATGCACAAGTAGGACATTTCAAAATCAAATATGAAATATTATCTTCACCCAAATCACAAGTTGTCGCAGATTTCTTAGCAGAATTTCCTCTAGAAGATGATGAAGTTGTGGAAGAAATGATGGATGTAGAAGAAGGCCATGGAAATCCAAGAGATCTATTAACAGAGCCAGATAGATGGGAAATATTGGTGGATGGATCATCAAATGGGGAAGGTAACGGAGTTGGAATTGTTTTGATTTCGCCAGAAGGCACCAAAATAGCTTTTTCCTTCAGATTGGAGTTTACATCCACAAATAATGAAACAAAATATGAAGCTGTGATACATGCCCTGAAGTTCGCAATAGAAATGAAGTTGGAAAATATGAGGATTACAAGTGATTTGCAGCTAGTCATTCGTCAAATAAAAGGAGAATACACTACAAATGAACCATCCATGAAGAAATACAAGAAACTTGTTGAAGAATTGTCAGCGAAAATCCCAAAAATAAAATGGAGACATATATCAAGAAAAGATAATGAGACTCATGAGATGCTTTTGCTTTTATCTCAAGTATGATGACAGACCCAACTGCGAGATGCATAAAGATACAAACACTTCTATCGCCATCAATCAATAAAGAAGAAGAAGAAGAGGTATACGTAATGATAATAGAAGATGGAGAACAAGTACCCAGTATTGAAGATTGGAGAGCAGAACTTCATGCATATCTGATGAAAGGAGAAACACCAAGAAATAGATTGGAGGCACACAAATTAAAGAGCCGTGCGAAAAATTATGAACTAAGAGACAAGGTATTGTATCAGAGATCTTTTAACGGACCATCTCTCAGATGTTTGACACGAAAAGAGAGAGAAGAAGTGTTAAAGGCATTACATTGTGGGGATGCTGGCAATCACAGCGGCGGAAGATCTTTGGCGTACAAAGCGAAAATGCAAGGTTATTACTGGACATATATGCATGAAGATGCGAAACAAGTATCAAGGCGTTGCGAAGATTGTCAAAGGAACGGAAAGAAAATACATGCACCTGGAGCACCATTAACATCATCAACAAGTATATGGCCTTTTGGAAAATGGGGTTTAGACATTGTGGGACCGTTTTTTCTAGGGATCGGACAAAGAAGATATCTAATTGTCGCTACAGATTATTTCACTAAATGGGCAGAAGTAAAGGCATTACAACACATTCGCGACAAAGACATTTTTACATTCATATTTGAAAATATCATCTGCAGATTTGGAATTCCCGCACAATTGGTATCTGATAATGGGAAACAGTTTGAAGGGCAGAATATAGAAATGTTACTCAATGCATTTAAGATAAAATGTGGGAAGTCAACCCTCTATATCCACAGGCCAATGGACAAAATGTAAGCAACAAATAAGACAATCGCGAGATATATTGAAGAAGAAATTAGAAGGGCATAATAGAGCATGGTGCGAACAGGTGCATAATGCAGTATGGGCTTACAACACAACCAGGCGAGAAGCTACTGGAATGTCACATTTCTGTTTAACATATGGAGTTGAGGCCGTGCTACCAACTGAAGTTATTATTCCCACAACAAAAAGAGAGGCTTGGGAGAAAAATCTTAGTGCGGGTAAGATTTTAACCAAGTTGGATGAATTACAATAAAAAAGTGTTGATGGTGGATTTTCGTTTAAGGTTAAATTTGTAAAAAACCAGAAAATCATGCGCTGACATCTTGTAAAAGATAAAGCCGTTTATAAGTGACGGATACTCCTCACTTAATTCACCAAGAATGGAGCATGTAGCAACAATCCCATTTCCGTGAATACATGAAATTCCTCCGAGTTGGAGCATGTAGCAACAATCCCTTCCGTGAATTTCATATCGGCCTTGTATTTCCGGTACTCATTATCGGTGTGGCATGACGACGAGTGTTACTCTTCAGAGTAACACGAACCTCCAAGCACTATAATGATCATTATCGGTGTGGCATGACGGCGAGTGTTACTCTTACGGAGTAACACGAACCTCAAGCACTATAATGAAACCATGTACGAAATACCCGTACGGTGCCGATTCTCGGTGTGTTATACTAGCCCGAGCCCTCTCGGTGTGTTATACTAGCCCGATTGAGCCCCTCTCGGTGTGTTATACTAGCCCGATTGAGCATCCTAAGATCGACCATATCGATCGGATATGATACGATCATGATCATCCAACTCCACAAGCATGATTGGATGACCCGGAGATCAATTCCATCACCCCCAAGCGGTATGGAATACACACGGCCCGACCACGCATGGTCGACCATTGGCCTTCGCTTGCCAAGAAACCGTCCATACCAAGCATTATGGACGGAAACCCTAAATTAGGGTTTGCGGCATATTACATGTGCCGCAAAACGGTCTCAACCATCCATCTTCGCAGGTATAGATGGAGGGTATAGATGTAGACTCAAAGGGCCGGAGCATGTCGACACAATCACCATGTGACCGCCTACACACTTGACCAATCGGTCAAAACCAACCATGGTTGGTTACAACACATTCGTCCGCTTTGAAATAACATGGTCGCGCGGCTTTGAAAGCCAAAATTAGGGTTCAAGCCATCACGCACGTCCATCTTCTCGGCACGAATGGAGGGTCCTGATTAGATTGAGCAAGGGTCGGTCACACCATGCATGACCACCGTGAGCCCATCTACCTCCTCATGCAGTCGGCCAAGGCATATCATGCCTGGCCAATCCAAAACGCCCGCTCAAACATGCGTGGTTACACTTCCCAAATTGCAAATCGATCTCGACCACTCAACTTCACCGGACAGGTGGGTGGCTTAGATCACGTTTTCATGGGACGGTGAGACATGGGCGTGAACATCAGCCCACCATCTTCACGCCAAACCAACCCAGGCCAAGACCGGCCAAGACGGGTCATCTTGGAAAACACGCTAGGAAAAGGGTATGGTGCGCGACTCCTTGCGGCATCAAACTCCTATCGCAAATCGATCTCAACCACTCAACTTTACCGGTCAAATTGAGTGGCTTAGATCGCGCCTTCTTGGGAAAGTGAAGTATGGACGTGCACACCGGCGTGTTGTCTACACACATGCCGGTCGGTCCTCTTCAAAACCCTTCCCATGCTTGGTTTCGACCAAGGCTGAAGAGTGATGCTTGCGCACCTCTTTTAAAACCCTAATTTCATCAACGATCGCAGATGAGTGTCTCAAACATCATCTCATCCGTCCGACTTCACCGGCTTGGTTATACAACCTTGGTCGGGAGTTATTTGGTTAGTGAGGAGTCATTACCCATCACCTTACCACACCGTAATGCGATGCACTGCATAAAATACACACGATACTTCACAAGTATCGACTTTACGAATAACGCGGTTATTCAATTCAGCATTACATGCTATCTTTCGTGGATCCACGATCCACATTCCAGACATCAATCATGTCACAAGGCGGGGATACTTATGGGGTATTGGTGCGGCGGTTTACGGCATGCAACGTGCAACGCGCCATCACAAGAACGTGTTAGGAAGTCATGGGCGGTTAGAGATGAACGGGAGAAGTGGGCAAGAGGCGGTCGTGTATCACCGACACACAACTCCACTACTCCATCATTCCACTACCTCCACTTCCCACGAGAAACGTGAATGAGGCTCAATGACTTGTATAAATAGGTTCTCCGCCCTATTTCCAACAACAAGGAATAACGGAGAACAACACAAGTTCAGACGACAGAAACCAAGTGTTAATACAAAAACCGTATTCAAACACTCAGAGCCTGCTTGCATCAACCGCAAGCCTGCTCACCTTTTTGTTACAAGTCATAAGCAAGCCAACACCTTCACAATCTCAACACCTTCTTCGCTTCCCTCCCTAAGATCAACCCCATCTCCTTCACTTTGTGACCGAAACAAGTCTGGAACGGCCATTTCTTGGTTTAGGCCGGACTTGCAGATTGATCTCTCGAATCTACAAGCACTCACCGCGCGAGTGCATTTGTTGAAGGTTTAGATTCATTCCTCATCCACACCCCAAATTACTAAATTCTCATAGGAGTAGTTTTCACCCATCAACAATTGGCGACCACGGTGGGAGATTAATCTCTCGGTCGTAAAATCAATTTCTTTGAAATCCGATTCAATTTCATCAATTTCAAAAGGGTAGATCTTAGAACCAATTCAATCGGCAATTCATTCCAAGATGGTGGAACCGAGGTCCCAGGATCGGCAATCAACTCGATGGAGCCGGCATGGATGACACTTAGGTGTTGATGTGCCGTCGGTGGAGCTACAGCGGTCAATACATCTCGTGGAGCTGTCACTTCTATCACCAACACTAGCGGAGTAGGAGACATCCCAGTAGGTGTAACACCTCCCATCACCAGAGCCAGAGCAGCCGCAAATCCTGGCATCTCTTCGAGCGTAACGCCTCCAGTGGTTACCGGAGCAACAACTTTCACTCCTCCATCGGGACGAGGAGCGGAGACACGAGAGGAAGACCGCCGTCTAGTACCATTGCGAGACTTGATGGAGAAACAGGAAATTCTTGCTAAAACTCAAACAGACATGGCCGCAACTCGAAAGAGGTACTCACTTTCCTTAAAACTTTGGCGAACGATTGCCGCAAGATTCACGGCAACCCTTGGAGTCGGCGAGAGATGCATTCAATACACCGGAGCCCGGTGTTTCCACTCGGACTCACATGAATGAAGAAACTCGTGTTGCTCCTGAGCGCCAAGGGGAGAGAGACCAGTCTTCCAACTTCATTACGCGTGAAGATCTAGAGCGACTTCTCCAAAATCGAGGAAAAGGGGACCGAACGGACGTACACCAACATCGGCCGCCGTACCCTCAAGATGTGCAACGGATTCCTCTACCAAGAGGTTACACCTCTCCCAGTTCTCCCTCTACGACAGTCTTGGTAATGCTCGTGAACACATTTCTCGATTCTTGGAAGCCTTGGGGGAACATGAATACAATCATGTTTTACGCCTAAAAGAATTCTCAAAATCACTCACGGGAGGGCATACACTGGTACAACAACATTGCGCCTAACGGCATATCCAATTGGAGCGAGATGGTCGGTGATTTCTACGGGAAGTATTTCTTCGTGTACGAACAAATCACGTTTTCGGACACAGGAAGAATTCTCCAGTAGGAACAATGAACATCCCAACGACTTCGTTAAAAGATTCAGAACCCAAGCACTGGACTGTCACGACCCGAATGTTACCGAACGACAATTGGTGGAATCATGCATCAATGGGATGATACCCATATACCGCGCTCTGTTAGAGAATCGGGCTTTCAAACATTCTCTCGAACTCCACGAAGGCGCAAAACGTTCGGCAACAATCGCACCGGCACTACTAGAAAGAACCGAGTTGTTCGAAGTGAAGATTTGCGTGAAAGTCGAGGAAGCGGGCGTCTCACAAACAAACAATACAACACTGGCCCTTCTGTGAGTGTGGTAGCGGAGGAGAAAAGAGGAAAGCCGATAACGGAACAACAAACCAAGCGAACATCCTCGGCACACAAGACTTCGTCTCGAAAAGGAACAGACAAAACTCCCGCACAAAACGCCAAAGACACGGGTTTTCCTTTTCCCATGAATGAAGTGATAGAGCTCTTGGAAGCGTGGATCCAAGATGATGCCGTAAAACTACCCCTATCGGGCGTCCTCCGACCGAGGAAGAAATAGCGAGATCCCGGATCTTGTTGCTACCACAGGTTCGTCCATCATCCAACCAAAGATTGCAACGAGGTTGAAACAAATATTCGGGGAAAAGGTAGAAACGGGGAACTCCGGCTTGGAAACGAAGGTGTTCATAGAGATCCTCTACCTATCGGGAGGCTGCGTGATTTCTCGGGGACTGCATTCGCAAGACCGTGCAATCTATGATGGAGCACATGTGTGAAATCTTATATTTCTCCAAAGGACAGCGTCAAGACATGTTCACGGCCCTCAACCACGTTGTGTCAGGGAGGCGTTTGCATCCAGTAGCAGTCCAGGAACCCCAGTCTTTCCTGAAAGACATGAGCAACGAAACCAGGGACTCTAACCGTCACTCGTTTGAGAAACGTTGAGTTTGATAACGCGTTGATCGATACGGCTTGAGAATTTAACATCATTCTTGTCAAGACCTTGAGAGCGGCAAAGATCTCAAAGCAAGAAGCTACTCGTCATCCAACTGTGGTCAGGGATTCAGGAGGAGAACTCAGAGATTCATATGGACACATCGACCTTGAAGTCAAATTGGGAGATGCCTCAACACGAGCAAAGTTCTATGTAGTCAAAGATCATCCCAACTACGACATGATCCTAGGGCGCTCTTGGACGCATGACAACAAAGCCATCCGGGAAGTCTGTCCTCTACCGGTTTCGATACAGAAAGAGTCTCCAACACGCCCATTGGACTACTCCGATGGCTTGTCATTGCTGCCGCACAAAGACAACTTGCCAATATGACACAACTTCCCGGAGAGAGCACTGTCGGCATACCTTTGAAAGATTCCGGTCTCAAGTAAGTCTCATCACACAACCCTCCTTGCAAACTACCGCCCCTCATTCGACAAGTCTGGGACTGGCTCCAACCGACAAACCAACCCCGGCTAGGAGATGTGAATGGGAAGCCGGCCCTTTCAAACGTTTTATCGGGAGCATAGAAGCTGTCTTGGTCAAAGACAACAAGGCCAAGGTCCAAGTGTCGCACGCTCAAACCCATTCGGAATTGGAGACCTAGTGACGAAGGCGGCTACATTCAATGTTGGAAACATGACGGTGAAGATGACCACTCTACCGACTCACCCACCAAAAGAGAAGATGAGCCGTGTACATGGTAGCAGGATGTTATCCTAGGTGGCTACTGCAAGCTCATCAACGCCGATAACACTGGAGGGCATAACAATTCACTCACGATGGCTCAAACCTTACCGAACTTAAGATCTTGTGCTACCGCTTTCCAACATTCTCCACACTTTAAAACATTGTGCTATTTTTTTCCAGCGTGTTTCCTTTTGCGGTTTCATGACATGCTTGTAATTCCTCCAAAAAATGATTGCAATGCTTGCATTCATAGTTAGGGTTCCAATTTTCAATCCTCAATTTAATTGAAGTATTATTTCCATCCGAGAACCTCTCTACTTCTAAAAACACAAAGCCCCGAGTCGGCCTAAATCAACACACTAGAGCGAGCAAGAAGGGAAACCCTAAGCAAGTATCTCATGGGAAGAAGGAAACGAACGTGTGCACGTAAAGGAAAACGATTGCTATACGCCCCCAAACAAAGCCGGGAAGATCTTGCATCACAGTCCGTAAATGTTCCATCATGATAATTACTTCTTTTATCACAAAGAATCACGTGTGGAGGAACACCCTTGTTCCTGAGAAGATTTAGTTGCAATTTTGGCAAAGGATTATAAAAAAAAAAAAAAACTTTTGTTCAAACCATAAAACGAAAGGAAAACTTGAACTCAGCTGCCACTGAGTACAAGGAAGACATTCAAAGGTACGGAACATGCTTGGAAAAGAAAGAATGAAATTCTAATCGCCAAGAGAGTCGGCCTCGCTGCATCACCGCGGTCTGCTCCATCACCTGTTGATGCGCCTCCCTTCGAATCTCCCTCAATCTCTGCATCGGACATCTCCGCAGCAGCAAAGACACTCCATCTCAACATCGGCGGCGGGAGCATCAAAGGGCATAGCAACACCGGGGGCCGCGCAAATTTCTTTCACATGTTCAGACTCCTCTGTATCAGAATCAAGAATTATCACGCCGTCCTGGATCGGGTAATCACACTTGTCTTCATTTGGAGGTCGTTTATGCTCAACTCTCCGCCTCTTCAACCATGGCCGCAAATCTCTACGCCCTTGCGCTTACTAGTGTCTGCAGCGTTTCCTCGCGCCTCGCCGCTCCTCCATGTCAATCGCAGCCGAAAGTGCACGAGATACGTCCTGCGGCAATACGAAGGTGTGGGATAGACATCCCCCGGATAGCACATCCGACTTCGCGAAGAGGAAGATCGATCTTAGCCATTACTTCTCCGTGCGCATGGTTTCGGGCTTGTCAACTTCAAAACTTCTTTACGGGAAGCAACGAGAATGAGCGTCTACCGCTTCCATGATGATCTGCAGAGAAGAGGAGGTTATGAGCAAAAAAAAAAAAGAGGATCATCAAATCTATCGATCGGTTAATCGGAAAATCGAGCGGTGCACTGAGATATGGAATGAACAACCACGTGAGATGATTCTTTATAATCTCACAAGTCGACGAGAATCCCGAGAAGGAAAAAGAAGTCTTTACTTACCACCTATGAAGGCTGCTAATTCGGGATAACAATCGACGAGGCTTATCGGATATACCACGAGGAAAGCCGTATGTGATGAAAGAAGTATTTTTGAAGGAGCGGCCGAGCTCGGACATGTGCAAGAGAAACCAAAGTGACTCACCGAGAGCAAGTCTGCTTCCTTCGCATCCCTAATCAAGACCAACCAGTTCCAAGGAAACGCCGACAATGTGAAGCCACCGGTAAATATGTATTCACTCTAGCTTGGTCATTTCGGTATGTCACCATCTCATGCCTACCACACAATAGTGTAACCATTATGTGCTAGGCAGGGGACTTAATGTTGATGGTGGATTTTCGTTTAAGGTTAAATTTGTAAAAAACCAGAAAATCATGCGCTGACATCTTGTAAAAGATAAAGCCGTTTATAAGTGACGGATACTCCTCACTTAATTCACCAAGAATGGAGCATGTAGCAACAATCCCATTACGTGAATACATGAAATTCCTCCGAGGTTGGAGCATGTAGCAACAATCCCTTCTGTGAATTTCATATCGGCCTTGTATTTCAAGTACTCATTATCAGTGTGGCATGACGACTGAGTGTTACTCTTACAGAGTAACACGAACCTCCAAGCACTATAATGATCATTATCAGTGTGGCATGACGACTGAGTGTTACTCTTACGGAGTAACACGAACCTCCAGCACTATAATGAAACCATGTACGAAATACCCGTACATGTGATTCTCGGTGTGTTATACTAGCCCGAGCCCTCTCGGTGTGTTATACTAGCCCGATTGAGCCCCTCTCGGTGTGTTATACTAGCCCGATTGAGCATCCGGCACTGACCATATCAGTCCGGATATGATCTGATGTCATCCAACTCCATAAGCATGATTGGATGACCCAGGATCAATTCCATCACCCCCAGCGGTATGGAATACACACGGCCGACCCGCATGGTCGACCATTGGCCTTCGCTTGCCAAGAAACCGTCCATACCAAGCATTATGGATGGGAAACCCTAAATTAGGGTTTGCGGCATATTACATGTGCCGCAAAAGCGGTCTCAACCATCCATCTTCGCGGTATAGATGGAGGGTATAGATGTAGACTCAAAGGGCCGGAGCATGTCGACACAATCACCATGTGACCGCCTACACACTTGACCAATCGGTCAAAACCAACCATGGTTGGTTACAACACATTCGTCACTTTGAAATAGCATGGTCGCGCGGCTTTGAAAGCCAAAATTAGGGTTCAAGCCATCACGCACGTCCATCTTCTCCGGCACGAATGGAGGGTCTGAGATTAGATTGAGCAAGGGTCGGTCACACCAGCATGACCACCGTGAGCCCATCTACCTCCTCATGCGGTCGGCCAAGGCATATCATGCCCGGCCAATCCAAAACGCCCGCTCAAACATGCGTGGTTACACTTCCCAAATTGCAAATCGATCTCGACCACTCAACTTCACTTAGGACGAATTGGGTGGCTTAGATCACGTTTTCATGGGACGGTGAGACATGGGCGTGAACATCAGCCCACCATCTTCACGCCAAACCAACCGGCCAAGACCGACCAAGACAGGTCATCTTGGAAAACACGCCGGAAAAGGGTATGGTGTGCGACTCCTTGCGGCATCAAACTCCTATCGCAAATCGATCTCAACCACTCAACTTTTTAGGTCAAATTGAGTGGCTTAGATCGCGCCTTCTTGGGAAAGTGAAGTATGGACGTGCACACCGGCGTGTTGTCTACACACATGCCCGGTCGGTCCTCTTCAAAACCCTTCCCATGCTTGGTTTCGACCAAGTGAAGAGTGATGCTTGTGCACCTCTTTTAAAACCCTAATTTCATCAACGATCATGAGATGAGTGTCTCAAACATCATCTCATCCGTCCGACTTCACCTGACTTGGTTATACAACCACGGTCGGGAGTTATTTGGTTAGTGAGGAGTCATTACCCATCACTTTAGCCACCGTAATGCAGTACCTGCATAAAATACACACGATACTTCACAAGTATCGACTTTCTGAATAACGCAGTTATTC
This sequence comes from Papaver armeniacum, assembly GCA_023531295.1. Classification (NCBI taxonomy): domain Eukaryota; kingdom Viridiplantae; phylum Streptophyta; class Magnoliopsida; order Ranunculales; family Papaveraceae; genus Papaver; species Papaver armeniacum. Next base: position 35,583 of record JAJJWW010002201.1, read on the forward strand.
AATTCAGCATTACATGCTATCTTTCGTGGATCCACGATCCACATTCCAGACCATCAATCATGTCACAAGCGGGGGATACTTATCGGGGTATTGGTGCGGCGGTTTACGGCGTGCAACGCGCCATCACAAGAACGTGTTAGGAAGTCATGGGCGGTTAGAGATGAACGGGAGAAGTGGGCAAGGCTGGTGGTGTATCACCGACACACAACTCCACTACTCCATCATTCCACTACCTCCACTTCCCACGAAACGTGAATGAGGCTCAATGACTTGTATAAATAGGTTCTCGCCCTATTTCCAACAACAAGGAATAACGGAGAACAACACAAGTTCGAGACAGCAGAAACCAAGTGTTAATACAAAAACCGTATTCAAACACTCAGAGCCTGCTTGCATCAACCGCAAGCCTGCTCACCTTTGTGTTACAAGTCATAAGCAAGCCAACACCTTCACAATCTCAACACCTTCTTCGCTTCCCTCCCTAAGATCAACCCCATCTCCTTCACTTTGTGACCGAAACAAGTCCTGGAACGGCCATTTCTTGGTTTAGGCCAGGACTTGCACAGATTGATCTCTCGAATCTACAAGCACTCACCGCGCAGTGCATTTGTTGAAGGTTTAGATTCATTCCTCATCCACACCCCAAATTACTAAATTCTGCAGGAGTAGTTTTCACCCATCAACAAAAAGAGAAAGGGCTCTACAGCATATGGAAAACTACCAGCGAAGATTAGCCCGAGAATATAATAAACGTGTTAAAACACGAGAGTTTCAACCAGGTGACTTGGTGCTGCGAGAAACACCAATATATCAGCGAGAAAGTGGTGGAAAACTAGCCAAAAAATGGGATGGACCTTACATCATTAAGGATATAGTTGGAACACGGGCATATAGATTGATGGATCCTGAGGGTAAAGATGTGGGTCATAGACTTGATAGACAGTGGAACAGATTGTACTTAAAGAGATATTACCCATAAAAGGTTTTGGGAAAGAGTAAACTGCGAAATGATGTATGATTGAAACAAAATGAATCTATGTGAAGATCTTATGAAAGAATAATTGCGAGAATATACATATCCAAAAAAAAGAAAGAAGACGCGAAAATATCGCAGAGATAATGACAAGAGATAATCAAAGATTAATGACATACTAGAAAGGGGCGAACCTACTATGGCGTACACCCTAGTTCGCGAAATCAAAATTTCGCAAGAGGCAAATGTAAGACCTAAATTGCGTCATAGAAGGGGGTACATGTTGCATGGCTCAGCGAAAAGGTTACACCGCCCCTGGAACCTGAGTCATGGAGATTTGGGGTCAATAAAGCCCATCCAGGAGAGGTACCTTGGATTTTTAACCTAATCTTATGATTTAGGTTGGACGACCGAGGGTCTCTTCTAAGGAGTGCGACATCGATCAAGCGCCGAGGTACACGGTTGAGCCAAGAGTGCCACAGGGCGTTTGAAGCGTCTCGGCCATTCTTGGCAAGTCTTGGCGTATGCTGCACTTGGCCCGAAGAAAACCCCACTTAGGGTGCAGTCTTGTAACCATAAGCCATATAGGCAAAAGGGATAAAAGGCTGCGAAAACAACTGGTTGTTGTTAAGACCGGATGGCAGGAGCCAACCTTGTATAGTAGAGGTACGCCTCCTTGAAGGGGCAATCAGGGGGAATATAAGGGCGGCACCCTCCATTAGGGAGCCGATAAGTGTCTTAAGACGCAAATGTCACGAGGCTTTATTTTCGCAAGAATATTTAGGCTTGTCATATTTGTGCGACAATCCTGAAGAGGCAATAATACAAAAGAGAAAGATAAGGCGAGATCAATGGGTCAATACATGAAAGTGTAAAGACGTCCTGCGATTTCGTCGCACGACGGCAATGTCATGGGGCTTTATGTTCGCAAGAATATTTAGGCATGTCATATTGTCGCAACATAAACAATAAAAGAAAAAAGTTAAGGCAAGATCAATGGGTTTTTGCTTGCAAGTGCAAAGACGTCCTGCGATTTTGTCGCAATGACAAGAGGTGGCGAAATAAGACCTTTAACTAGGAAGGCAAAATAAGACCACATGATGCAAAAAAAATTTTATAAGAATTAACTATTACTTATGCAGATCATTCATCGCAAGAAAGATAATGAAAGGCAGTATGGGAATTATTAAACAACAAGCATTATCTTTCTTGCTAGTAAGCATAATAATAAAAGAGAAAATACACTTCAAAGTTGACTGAAGTACACCATTTGCAAGAAGTTATAAAGATGAAACAACCCAAAGAAGTAAAATTACATAAGAAGTTCAAGCTTCAATGTTAATTTTGCTAGGAGAAGATGGAATATTTTCATCAATTTTTCGAGAAGGAGATAATGGATGTTCTTCGCCGGTTTTCTCACTCTCACCGACTTTTTCACTTTCTTGAGTTCTTCTTTCATTCGGTTTACTCTAGTCTCTTCTTCATTTGGGTTATCATCAACGGTTGCATCATTAGGAGGAATTTCTTCTTCATTTGCGAGATCTTCGCCACTTTCATAATAATAATCATTATCAGGAGAACAAGGAACTTCATCGTCGTCTACTTCCAAAGGTTGGATAGATATAGGAGGAAGAGATTTGGACAATAAGATATCATTCACAAGAACTTCAGCCCTGAGATGAACTTGGCGAAGGAGTGCTTTCTGATGATTCCTACTTTGTATATCTTTGAAGTAAGCAAGATAATCAAATCTTCTTTCTGCCCGATTGCGAGAACAAGCAAGGGTAGAGACAAGTAATGCATTCTCTTTGCAAATTTTGGCGTATTTAGATTCCAAAACAGAAATGGAGGAGTGAAGATTTTTCTCAGATTCTGCGAAAACAAAAAATATAGAATATTATTCAGACAAAGGATTCGCGAGAAAGATATCATAAAAAGACTTAACAAAGAAAAAATGGTTGAGGCAGTCAAATTTTATGACTACCTTCCTTTTGCGAGATAATATATTGGGTTAAATCCATGCAACTATTCTCCAAGTGGTCCATTGCATCGTCAAACTTATCTCCAACTAAACCTTTCAGGCGAGATCGAAGATTCTTTTCGTTAGAAATGAGTAAGGTGTTTTCCTTCACAAGAGAGGTGTAGGATTCTTCAAGCTTGGAGTATTGATCTTTGAGTTGACTTGCCTTTACACTTAAAGTTATTTTACCCTGAATAAGTTTATCTCTCTCAGCAGTAGATGATTCTGTTACTTCTTTAAGTTTATTTCTCAGTGAGCAGAGAGATTGTTCTTGATCGTTACATACTTTTTTGGCAAATATTAAGTTGTTGCGAAGAGATCGCCACCTTATTTAAAAGAATTCGCTTTTCTTGAGATAGGGTCTTATTCTCATCTGACAAAGTTTCCAACTCCAAATTATCTTTAGTCAAAGCATAAGAGAGGCGAGATAATTCACTACTTAACAAGTTTTGCTTCTGAATTAATTGAGTATTTTCCTTGGTAAGTTATCTATTTGATCGACAGAGTATGTATGAAGGTTATTAAATTGGTTATATTGATCCATCCAAGCATCTCTATTTACACGGGCTTCTTCAGCGACGGATTCAAGCTGATATATCTCCATTACTCGTTTCTGGTGTAAAACTTAAAGGGCGAACAATTTATCTTAAAAAAAAAATAAAGATAAAATTCTTTATATAAAAACAGAGTTTTTTCGAGCGACGTGGTTAATCGGAGCTTCTGGTTGATTCTGGCCCCACTATTCTAAATTTCAGCCAATAGAATTTCAGAGAATCTTTTGGACCCACGAAATATTATTTGGCCAATCACTTTCTAAAAATAATTACCTAAAATTACTAAATTTTATATAATCTCATAAAATTATGAAACAAATATAAAAAAATATAACTTTAGGTAGTTATTTTCGTTATAAATTAACCATAAAATTAAATATATATATATATATATATTTGGGAAAGATCACATCAATATATGCAATATCAATCATGATTTCATCATAAAATTAAATCGATCATAAAAATAAAAAAATAAAATATTGTCCAATGTCTAATTACACTTCTTATAAAAAGAACTCACCTAATTACAACTCCAAACTATAGATAATTAAAATCCTCAATTTCAAATTACAACTAAACTTCCAAATGAGATTAAATTATTGAATTATGGGTCAAAAGTTAAAAAAAAAATACATGATCTGTGGATGTGCACAAATCAAACTAATAATTAATTTACTTCGGATCAAATTTGAATCAATGATGAAAATTGACTATCAAAATTATAGTTAAGGATACTTACCTATAGATCAAAGTATGCTTCTTATTCCACAATAATAAATAACTAATCTGGTAACGGATTTTTCCTTTTCCAAGATGTGCACAAATCAAACTTCTAATAATTAAAGATCAAATTTGAAATCAATGATGAAAAAACAAAATTATCGATTAAAATTTTGATGAAAAATACATGATATTAAGCATAATTTTGAGAACGGTAGATAAAAAATCTTTAGAAGAAAAATGCAATAGAGATATTTAATATTATTACTTTTTAATATTAATTATTCCATAAATATATAAAAAAAAACCATTTGTTTCACCGTAAAAAAATGTTCCATATTTTTGGAAGAAAATACAGCTATCCAAAAATACGGCAAAAACATAAAACATACTCAATAATTATTTTGCAAGTAAATGTGGTAAAAATATTTTTTATTAAATAATCGTGATTTTATTGTTGTTTTTGTCGATATTATTCATTCAAAAAATATTAAATACCCTTGAAAAGATATTTTTAAATAAATACGATTGGTAAAAAGTTAATGCAATTGGTAAATCTGTGATTTTCATGGCTTGGGCTTTCAAAGATAATATAATAGGTGATTAGAACTAGCTAAATATAGCAATTCTTGATATTTTAAGAGATGTTGATTTATATTATATCCAAAAATGAGTTTGGTGTCGTATATAAAGCATTCGAGATAAGGCAAAATTCATATTTCCAACGTCGTCTCTCTTCAGATGGCAAATTCGATTTTTATTTCTCTTTTGTTCTTGGATTTATTGTTTTGTTGTCTGATCATCTGATCATGTTTGTTGTGCAGGAACCAAAATCTATCTCTATCACAAAATAAAGGACCCACGATAAGAGGGAAAGATTAACCCTAAAAGTAATGTTCTGTCTTCTTCTTCTCTTTTTCTTTTGATCCCTAATCGTTGTCTAATATTTTTCATGTCGGCATATTTTGATGTCCAGAGAGATGATTCGCAAGGCCATGTCATCAGTCAAGTAACCAACATGATTCTTTGATGCATAATGGCTTGCTTGATATTATTTATAGATTATTCTATGCAATATAAATTGTCTTATTTCATATAAATTGTCTTATTTCTTACTTGATTTCGTAATTCCGTTTTTCTCTCCAAAACCATGAACTTTAAGAATCTTATTTTAGTGTCAGGTATCTGATCATTGCAGGGATCCTATCAAAAACCCCAATGCTTTTATCTGCCTCATGTACAAAAATGTGATTTCCATTCAGCCGGTAGGAAAATTGCCATTTGTATGGAAGAATGGAAACATACAAAAGAAAAATGTGTTTCTAGGAGGTATCCATTATTCGGATTCTAAAGTTATCTGAAACCGAGATGGTCTATGATGGCAGAAAACGTGTGAGCCAAGGTTCCAAATTGATCACTTCATGTAGTATTTGGTTTTATGCTTGCTAAAACTGTATGCGTAAAGCTTAAAAATCTGTGACCCATTTGTAGGATAGGATATAATCGGGATTTTTCTTGATATATTAGTTATTTTCCAAGTACAATGCTTTTTTAGAATTCTTTTTTGATGGTATTTGTTGATTCCATTAATTTCACTGCTGCTACTAGGAGTAATAATGAAAATGGTTTTCATTGAGTTTACATGGTTTGTTAGGATCTAAACTATGATACAAGATTTGAAGTATCAAAAAAAAAAAAAAAAAAAAAAAAAAATCGAAGTGATCAATATGATACAAGATTTTGGACATGATACAAGATTTTGGAACCCTGAACTATGATACAAGATTTTGGACATGATAAAGTATGATACAAGATTTTGGACATGATAAAGTGCTCCTGAATTTTTCATTTGCGCTTTTAAATTGTTATGTACAAAATTCGAAGTGATCAATAAAGTACACAGAATACATTGAGAAAAGAGGTAAAATGTTTTTACCCGTGGTTGATTCAGAATTTTCTTTTGTTCTTCTTTTATTGGAAATAGGTGATATTATTCATGTTCCTGCGTCCATCTATTAAAGTGTAACAAATATTGTACAGTTGTGCAAATTCGTGGTTGAGAACTTCAATAAGGTCAGCAATCTTACGTACTTGGTATTTCATAGTAGTCTGATATAGGTTATATCAAAGGATATTGTGATGTAAATTAACAAGATGATCGATTACATCTAAACCACCTAATAAATCTAAATTCTATGTTAAACACCTTGGTTAACTATTGACTATTGAGTAGAGACGAGAATGGTAGTGGATGCGGTGGTTCCATGATTTCTTTAGCTTTAGAAGTGGAGGTTTAAGGACCCTTTTACACCTGTGACTTTACTCCTTTTGACCATATCCATACACTTTTGGTATCACACTTTTGTAAAAAATTCCTTTGTAATGCACATTGATAGATGCAAGGCGCAAAGATTACACAGTGTTGGGTTCTACTTGAAATCAGGGGCTTTCGATGAAAATGACAATCCGACATACATAGGCATTTCAAATACAGCTAAGGAGCCATCAAAAACAAAAATCACTATCATCAGAATGATTTACCAGATGGATATACCAAAACTATTATTGTCCATCAACTCATTTCTGAAAATTCCAGGTCTATAGACCGTATTATTCTCCAAGCAGTGACCTATTGGAATGAGAATCTTGAGTAAAAGGTTAAAGTGGTTTTTCGAAGCAGTGACCTATTAGAGATTTTCTTTTATTTTTTCTTAGGAATGAATTTGTTTATTTTCGCTAGGAGTAGATTTGGTTCGATGGGATTTTTAGAAATCACAAACAATTCCAACTTTGTTATAGGTTCCCTTTTAGTAAATGTTATGGCTCTCATAGTTTTGCACTTATGCTACCATTTTTGTTTTACTTGATATGTTATTGTGAAGTGGTTTTTCGTGTAATGTAGATATTCACTGTTATTTATGGACTGAATTGCCAAACAATAACGAATATCAGAAGCCTTCCAGGTCAATGACCCTTATTAATTGTTAAGAAACAAACCGATGAAGACTACTGATCGTAGGGTGATCAATCTTCCCATCATCCTTTACATGGTATGGGATTATAACCATATGAATTTAGATATTTGATGATGTAATTTCAATAGCTACATTGTCCAAAATCTTTTTCGTCCTTGCTTACCCTAAATAATAATTAGGGTTTCTCAATTTAGATAAAATATGGAAACAAAATAAGATATCTTCAGAATCAACCCAAAATTTAGATAAATTATGGAAACAAAATATGGGAAAAAAAACATTATACCCTAATTATGCTTTATATATATAAACTAAATGTAGCGATCTTTAGCCCAAGAAATTCACATGATAAAACTAGAATTTGTAGTATATACATGTATAAGTATCAAAAAGAACAGCAAAAAATGGCAGGAAACAACAGATTTATACAAAAAAGAACAGAAAAGACGTGCGGAACAGTATGAAAAGGCAAAGTATACTTATCTCTACCTTGAAGAACTTCACGACAAGAAAAAAAAAGAACAGACATACAAAGACGACAAAGAAACCATAAGCGAAAGGGGTGTGAATCTTCGACTTAATAAGAATGGTACGGTTTTATTCAACCAACCAAAACAAGTTTAATAATCGAGAATACAGCTAAGGAATCATCAAAACCATAGACGACAAATAATGTTTGCTATTTTCGATCAATTATTTGTTGGTTGCAGAACTAAAAAAGATTATAAAATTTTATTACTATCAATAATTTTGGCCCTTTTTTTTCGTTTTCATTTTCTGGCACACTTACTGGGATTACTTTGGTTTCCTAATACTCTATCTAAAAAGAGCAGCTAATATTCCACAAGCAATAAACAGGCCCGTGCATCGCACGGGTGACCAACTAGTAAAAATAAAGATAAGAAAGTTGTACCTTTTAATTCTTCATTCTTCTTGCGAAGATTGTCACGATCTAGTAAGACATTCTGAAGCTTTTGATTTTCAAGATGAAGAGTGTCACATTTCAAGGTCATGGCTTGGAGATTCTCCTTTAAAGTTTCAACTTCTTTCTCAAAGGATGTTTGCGAAATCATTCTGTCAGAGCCAAAATACTTACTCAAAATTTCGCAGACACCAAATTTAATAGGATCAACGGAAGATTTCTTGACGTCATCCAGAACATCTGATAAAACCTTGAAAGCAATATCTATTCCTTCCAAAGTTTCTTTAGTAAAAGCGAGAGATTCGGATGAAGAAGTTGTGATGACAGAAGGTTGGGGAATTGAATCATTCTTTGCTAGAGATGCGTCATCCGAAGATGAAATTTGAGGAAGATTAATAACTGGGGTTGAGGTAGTGTCAGGATGAGAGGTATTAGCAGTATAAGTAGAGAAGGGTTCATTCGCAGTAGGGTTATTACAAGGAACTTCAACTATAGAAAGATCAGTTACAGGGGAGAAATCCATGGTAATACCTTCGCGAACAGGAAGTAAGGATTCAGCTTGCAAAGAGATTGCAGGAGATATTGAAGGATTAAACATAGGAAATGTGACGGAAGTTTCCACATTTTAAGGTGGCGAGATCTTTTGTGGGGTTTGTCGACATTCCCATCACCCTGCGAATCACAATTCAGATAAGAAACAGAGGCAACAATATTGTTACTAAAAGAATAGTGTTTCTTACTACCTTGCTATTCGCAGGCTTTCTTTTGTTTACGGCGACTCTTTACTGTGAACCCTTGGGAATATTAGGGTTTTGGACCGTAAATTTGATGTTAGAGGTACTTTTGCTGAAACAAAAAAAGTATGGGAATTAAATAAAGATGAACAAAATCAAATAAGACAATTTCAGTAGATGAAATCAGTTTCAGCAAAGTCAACAAACCTTGATGAATCCATAAGAACAGTAGCAGAAAGAGAAATTCGTAAAAAGTTGCAGACGATAAGGATTTGCAGAGAATATGGAGATGAAGAAGCCGAAGTAAAAGAAAGGAATTATTTCTATGATAGATCCCTTCTTAAATAGATAAGAAAGTGATGACCGATTAGCATTGAATGTGCCGGTGGGTAGAGGAATATTTAACACGTGTAAGCGGTTATGCTTAATTTATGGAATCTTGTCGGTAGAAAACTTAAGGAAAGAAATGAACAGTTGCGGCATTTTGAAACACAAGTTCTCATATCATTCTCTCCTTCGCAGAGAAGACATGAGAAGAGGCAAGATGTAGGATCAAAATATCGCAACATCAATACCTTTGCGAAATCTTTATATAACACACTGCGAAGATATCGCAGACTGGTTACAGAAATGACGCAACATATGACGACAGACTAAACACGAGAAAGATGTGGAGACCTAGCGAGATTTAGGAGTGTTTCGAAATCTAACACTTGTATACTTGCGAGAATATCGCAAGTCAGATCCTAAAATAAAGGATAGCTTAGTTATCATCCACTATGTAATATCCTATATAAAGAGCCGAACAGGCTTAAGGAGGGAGAGAGATCTTTGAAGAGTAGAGAGAAAGTTTTGAGGAGAGAGAAATCTATAATAGTAGTTGTATTCTTGATTTCATTTCTTCCTTGTAAAAATTCTTAAACTCAATTAATAAAAAGTGTGATTGTTGATCTTAAAGATGTGTTGATTATTATGAATTCTTGTGAGGGATGTACTGTGGGATTTCCTGCAACTACAACTAGAGTCAACTTTGTATAGGTTAGATTGAAAGTATTAGGATATGAGACATTACAAGTATTATGAAGACTTGAAGAAGTGAAGAAGTAAGAAGCATCAACGACAACATCATCCTTCTACTTGAGGTTAGTGATATTTGACTTGAACTGTTTCATTACCTAATGTATCTTTCAAGTCGTGCATATTGAAAACGAAACTGCGAAGCATGAACACTCTAGATAGACATAATATTAAGGAATAAATATGAAGTTTATTGCTTAACCATTAAACTTTGTAGATAAGACATCGACATAATCGTTTAAATGCTATTGTGATTATGTATGGGTATGAGGTGAGGATTTCATCCAAGGAAACAATGTTTTACATGTGTTTTAAGAAGTAAGTTCATAAACTTGTTTATGAATCGAAAAGGAAATCGCAGGCGTTATTGGGAATGTTATTCATTGCATATCTTTTGAACATCCAATATGTGTGATTTAGTATAACCGCTCATGACTTGTTTGTGTTCTTGGTAAAACTATTCACAAAGGCCTGACTTATGTATTGGTATGACTTTTATTAGTGAAACTGATCTTAAGTAATCACCTGATATGGTATGATCGAGTTTGTGATTGTGTAGGACCGAATCTGGGCAAAGGGGAACCGATCCTATGAAGAGGTGCAACAAATCACAAAGGGGAATCTATCCTTGTATGAGGTGCAACAAGTTTGTAGCAGAAAGGGGAACCGATCCTATGGACATGTGCAACACATATAAGTTAGATACCATATATATGCGGGGAACCGATCCTAGTACCTAGTCAACTGAATTTTGGAAAGCTAGTGTGACTATGCACAATACTCACATCGAGGTAGAACCAAAACTTGTTTTGGTAGAACCGTTAAACCCATGATTTGTGATTGAGTGTTCTTGATCAATCACATAGTAGATGAACCAATTCTAAACTTGTTTGGAAGTGTGGCAAATCGGTTTGAAGGTTATAAGTATGAAAGAGGACTTACAAAGTAAGGATGTCGACATACTTTGAACACTTACAATAATGTATATCTTTTATTTTTCAAAGTTATTCCTTAATAGCTAATGGAAGAAAATCCTAGATCGAAATATAAATAAGTTAGGAATCTTTTATTTAAGGTTGTTAATTTTATTTTAGGAAAATGAGAACTAAAAATGTGCATTTACTAGTTGAGATTTTCCAAAGAGATTTTCGGTCATTATTTTGATGAGCATTTCCAGAATTATGGAAACCGAATTTGGAATATATTGAATATCTTTGAGAATATTTTCGGTTTTGGAAATTCCTTGGTATCCAAACTTCCTTGTCTATAAATACTTGAAGTTTGCATTTCTAGCAAACTAATCCTTCGTGACATCAAACTTCCTCGGTTGTGTTGTTACTGGTGTAGCCGCCTATTCGGAGAGGAGAGTAACCTAATTAGGCGAAATCTCTTACGGCCGCTCGGTTTAAAGTCTTCTTTGGGATTGAGAAGCTCTATGAGTACCGTTGGTGGGAAACTAGATAATTGCGGTTTACCTTGTGTTTTCGATTGATTTGATTGACTAACGATGGTTGAACTTTGATTGCACCTAGTTTGTTTATGCTTAGGAATCTTCTCTTCTGATATAAGATTCATTCAAACTAGATCGAAGTTTCGACAGGGATCTTTAGACTGTTGTTAGTGCTAAAGACGATCTTGTGATAATCCATTGTTAACAGACTCCGTTCTGTGTGTGATTGATCACAAGAGATTCAGGTTGTTGTGTGCAGGTGTTTATTGAAGATCTAAGGAGATTTGAAGACAAAGAAGATATTGAAGATTTCTGATTTGGGGTTCATAATCTTTGGTGTGCACAATACTTGTTTCGGTATAAGAGGATTCAACTATAATCGGTTTATCCTTGTGGTAGATTGGATTGATTAGTTGTGTAGATCGGCATCAATACATTTCTTTGTGATTAAAAGTATTGATTGCAAAATCTTAACAATTACTTCGGTAGTTGAGAATAAGATAGATCTAAGAACCTGACGAAGGAGTTTATTTGAGATAAATAGAAGAGCCTTTGTCGAACTCACATCACTTGGTTGAAGAGAGTTGATACCAAACAGATTTGTTGTTCCTTTATTGTTTGGAATACGAACCAAAGGAATTATTCCAAGTACGTGACTTATTCATAAGTTGGAGGCATGGGAATACAGACGGAACTAGGTGAACTATAGGTTTAGTTTCCTGGTCTCAACTATACGAAGTTGGTTTAATTTTGTGTAGCGGCTTAATCCTGAGAGTATTCAATTCTGGACAAGGTCCCGGGGTTTTTCGGCATTTGCGGTTTCCTCATTAACAAAATCTTGTCGTGTCATTTACTTTATATTTCCGCATTATAATTGTTTTATTATAATTAAAGTAAATTACACAAAAGTTAATTCCTATTTACTTGATAAGCAATCCTATCGTGTTTGGTTAAGTCCGAACCTTTTTATCAAGTAAACATACTTCGTTGTTGTATTGTCTCGATCTCGTATCCATGGACGATCATACGAAGTATGAATTGATTAGTTGCATTGTCTCGACTCAGTCCATAGACAATCACTTTCGGAGAAAGGACTTATAGGTAGGAAAAGTTTTAGCTTGAGGTATATTTGGGTACCATTGTCTTTTCAATTAAGTTCGGTTTTGATTCTTATTTTATATACCCGGTGTCACATTGTTGAGAACTAATATCCTTGAAAGTAGTTTCCTGAATTAGATCACATAAGGTGTATCTCAATTAGGTTGATACCAAAAAGATTGTGGTGTACTTGGTATCCTCGTCATTTCAATTGGTATCAGAGTAGACAAATACAAAAATATCTAACAATTTATGTTTAATGTGATCCATCATATAAGATTTGAATCTAAATATGGTTTCGAACAAACCTATAACTGATTCAGTTAACGTACCATCAAGATTTGATGGCTTCAATTTTTCATGGTGGAAGACACAAATGACGAAAGTAAAAGTCTCATTCGAAAACTCTTTTGAAAATGGGACAGTGGTCATAAGTATCCAAAAATCTAGAACAAACCTGATGCCAAATCAAAAAGACAGTCTCAATGTTTTAACTGAAGAACCACCACCTATAACAAAGGTGTCTGTCTTACAAAAACATGATAAGCATAAGATTTTTTGTCTTGCTACTTGTTAATCAAAAATCTTACAGAAAAGTATTAGAACTTTTCTCATCAAATATATTGGTTTGATTGTCTTTCAAATATTCCCGGGTACACAAAAAATTTTGTACTTATAAAGAAGCTTTACTGTCAAAAAGTCAAACTTATTGGAAATAAAGAACAAAAAATCTTTGTCAACACTCTTGTTTACAAAGGGCGAATGCATGCTCCAAACAACTTCTTCCTTAAAGCATATGATCTGTTAAGGGATTTTCGAAAAAAAAGATTATGTATAATTTCTTTGATAATCATTTCCATAACATATTGTTTTAATAATTTATCTCAAAAAAAAAATCTTGTATGTTTTTACTCCAAAAAGGTTGCAATGAGTGTTAGAGCACTGCTCGGTCGAACTCGCAAGCGTTGCTATCTCAAGCTTGTTTGTCAAGTTTAGTTGATCAAAACTATGTACTTTATTTCTAGTCTACTTATAGCTATATCTTGGACTAGGATATAATGTGTAATTGAGATTTAGACTTCACGGTGTTCACCAATTGAAAACGAATATCTACTGAATAACTTGGAGGAACTTCATAAACAAAAGGTATGTGGAGACTAAAACTTATCTATCACTCAGAAGTCTATTCTATTTTATTCTATCTTATAAGAGACTAAGTCTTATATCTATATAGACTCTTTTATTATACATATTTGATATTTCGAGCTGAGTTTATCTCGCTTATCTATTTCTCAAAATATGTGTTGCAAGCATTTAGCTTTAGCTAAGTTCATCGTATTCTTGACGAGTTTAGTTGGAAAAAATTTCTTTGCTGGAAACTAAATATTAAGTCAAAAGATGATCATATGAAAATTACCTTGAACATCTTACATGATTTGTGTGAGACAGTCATTTGATGTTAACTCGGGATGTTTCGTAATGATCATTCAATCACTTGAAAATTACTTGAAAGCTAATAGTATGTGTAAGATTACTATTGTCGTCTTCCAAGGATGTTTCAATGATTGAAAGAAGAGTTTAGAACGATTACCAATGTCCGGATACAACATGGTATGCACCAGTATGTGAACTGTTTTGTAACGATTCAGGTCCGGAACTCTTGTTTGTGTAACTAGTATGCGAACAGATTTACCTTAGAAGGTCCGGAACTCTTGTTTGCGTACCTAGTATGTGAACGGATTTACCTGAGTTGGGTCCATAACGGTTGTTCGCGAACGGCTGGTCAAGTCCGAAACTGTTGTTCGCGTACCACGTTTGCGAACTCAGTAGTTTTGTTGTAGAATCGGTCATGTACGATCTTCATACTCATGAACTAAAACATTTATGATATAAGGAATGCAATCCTTGCAAACCGTGGCTTAATGTTCATGAATTGAGTCTTGAATAAGTACTTTGTACAATCATGAATCAAACCGATTTCGATTCAATTGGTTCATAAATATTTTTATGAAACGGTGAACACCAAGTCCTGAGTATCTTTTCTCTTTTTGAACAACGCGGATTATACTCCAGGAAGTTAGGGTTAAGCAACTTTCACCTTTCACCTTCCTCTTCATCGTAATCTCATATCATATCATAAAAAGGGTCATAACCCTAGAACACTCCATCTGTACTTGTAACATAGTTCACTTGTCAAAGTATGAGTATTAGAACCATGTGTATTAAATAAACTCCTGAAGTACATAATCAAGATTCTCTTCTCTGATTTTTTTCTTATTAAAAATCATTTATAATATTTAGTCTCGTAAATACTCCACAACATCTCAACCTCAAACCATTTATTTATTTAAACGCCCCAAATTGAAAAATACTCCCTCCGTTCCTAATTAATAGGCTGGTTTTGTTTTTAGAGAAAATTAAGGAAATTAAGAGAACTAACCATTGAAAGTGGTCCTCATGACACTTGTCAATAAAAGAAGTGAAGTGAAATGGTCCCCATGATACTTGTCAGCAAAAGAAGTAAAGTGAAATGGTCCACATGACACTTGTCATCAAAAGAAGTTAAGAGAAAAGTGGTCCCAGAAAACTAAAGTAACATTTGACTTTCCCAATTAGGAAACCAACCTATTTTTTTGAAACATATATTTATAGAAACCAGCCTATTATTTAAGAACAAAGGGAGTACATAAAATGAGCTATAGTCTCTGCTACAACTCATTCTCAAGAACCTCTCTTAATCCTTGATCATCGTCACCACCATCATTGTCCTCATTGTTGCTGTATTCGTCGATATCTCGATGATAATCGAGCTAAAAAATCTCTGTTTTCAATGAGAAACTTCTGAATCTCATGTAATTTATTTTCTTAGATCATCACCGGCAATGAATATCTTCTAGCATGCTCAACATCATCGTTATCTTTTGATTCTGGCAGAATACTTTAATTTGAGGTATTTAAATACGAATTGATTAAACTTTCTTTTCATGTTCTTAATAACCAAAACCAACGAATTCTCAACAAAAGTGGGAATGTTATGAACTCCCTCAATTTTTGTTGATCCTGCAAAAATACCCCCGAGGGGTAAAAAATAATTTTTTTGGAGTCAACTTGAGAAAGTTGCTTCCACTTTTTGGAAACAACTTGTATAAAGTTGCATCCACTTCTGGAAGAATAAACAACTTCTGAAACAACTTGTGCCAATTGCTTCCACTTTTCAGAAGGTAGAGGTATTTTTATAAATTAAATAAGGGTATATTAAGGGACGAATTTTGAGGGGTATTTAAATAATGTTCCCATAATTTAATATAAACCTCAAATTTTGGTATGTTTCTTCCTATTCCTCCTTCAAATGTACAACTATGTATCCCTAAATAACATAACATGTTTATACAACTATGTGCATATTAAAAATCAACAGGTGTATAATTATGTGCACATTAACTAACAGGTGTAGGACTATATATACATTAACGATCGACAAGTGTACAACAATGTGCACATAGAAAGTTAACATGTGTTCAATTATGTACACATTAAGAATCAACATGTGTATAACTATGTACACATTACCAACTCAATACAAAACCAGCTGAAAGTCAGATTTTACGTGAGACTACGTACATACAAAGCGCAACAACATAAATAAAGCAAAGTCAACCCTAAATATAGAATTTTCCATATGGACCCCGTCCCCATATGACTTATGTAGTTGCAGGAAATCCTACACTACACCCCTCACTAGAATCCACACAACTAAGACATTTGAAGATGAACAACTATGATTTTTATTGATTAATTCTTTGAATGTTTACAAGATATAATGGAAAATAGCTAAAGAAATTACAATCACCACAAACTTTCTCTCTCCTAATGACTTGCCTAACACTCGGAAAAAGATCCCCCACAACAGACTTGCTCGACTCTTTATATAGGGTAGTACACAATGGATGACAGCTAAGCTGTCCTTTATTTTCGGGAATGACTTGCGAAATATCGCAAGTATACAAATATATAATCTCGCAACTCTTCTAAATCTCGCTAAGTCTTCACATCTTTCTCGTGTTTTAGCTGTCGTCATTCATTGCGTCATTCATATTATTCGTTTGCGACACTTTCGCAATCTTCGTCGTTTATTGATCTCGCGAAGTATTGATGTCGCGATATTCGATCCTACATCTTAAAGAGCAAGAGTGACCTTGTTTATTTGGTGACCCACATTTTACGCATTGAGGGTGGTGTTTGCATGATTGATTTAAATTGCTAAAGTATCATGTTACAAACTAAGAAACAACTACTGACTTATTGTACTTACTGTTCTGTGCCTCCATCCTGTTCTTGATCTTTGTAACTTACATAAGGTAAAGCAACAATTGTGTCAATTGAAAGACCTTGGCTTTCAGGCCAACCTACTTCACCTTATGCAATCAACTCCTGTAGTAATAAAGAACCCCAGTAACCAAATAACATATCTCATATGGAAATTCATCTGGATCTACCTTTTTCCAGCCTCGCAATTACATAATGGACCATTATTCAACTGAGATCTAGTCTTGTCCAGAATCAACTAGTCTCCTTTATCACCCTGCACATACGAAAAAGCATCACTAGATGGAGCCTGCATCTCTTCATCATTCGTCCTTGCTTAATACAAGTATCTCGGTGTTTTATGATGTGGTACACCCCTGCGAAACATGACTTTATTCTGAGCATACCAAATCTATATTATCAGAGAAAAATCTAAGAATATGAAATGACTAATTACTTTAACATAATTTTCCACAAGATTTGTATAATAATCCGTATAAATCTTCCCGATCACGGACCAAAATTTCATGAACTTTATCAGATTCAAACACAACAAGCTACACTTCCTTGATTGATTATGTGGAAGTACAATGAAAAGTTGGCCATAAAGAAAAAAAATCACTGAAAAGTTGGCCTCACCTCAATAGACTTGTACCTAGACTTCCCACTAAATAAAGACAAAACATCATCTAAGATTTACCATAGATAAAAAGGAACGGATTCTAGTTCGAATTTGTCAACTTCAATTTTTGCTCTATCATGCATTTCATTTTATTAATGTTATCAATACCTTCCTACAGGCTTGAGCAGTTTCGCAACTCTTTGGCTTAATCCAGACCCTATTAAATTCCTAGAAATGCCTTAAATTTTTTACAGCCAAAGAAAACAAAAATGAAAAACTAAATAAAAATCATATCTCACAAAATGCAGTTAACTCCACGACGAACTAAAAGGAATTATTTCAACTATTGTGCAATAGAAACACTACTTATATAAGTGGTACTACATTCTTCTTGACAAGCCAAGCCATGATATGTTTCATGGCAAGTAGCTAGCAATCCAATCAAAAACCTTTATTTATAATGTATAATAGTGATCAGGTCAAGGATTTAAAAATTAAGAACCATCACAAAAAATACAACTAGTGTACACTAACTAATGATTTGTAAAAAGAAAAAAAGATTAAAGAATGAGAAGAAAACAAAACACAACAATAATTAGAAAGGGTATATACCTTCACTTAGTTCTTGAAACTGAAGTATCACTTAGTCTTATTTATACTCTTAAATCACTACTACTGAATGCAAAATTAACACTTAGCCTATTATCATATCTCTAGCTTTAAGTCATCACCAACTATACGAAGTTGGTTTAATTTTGTGTAGTGGCTTAATCCTGAGAGCATTCAATTCTGGACAAGGTCCCTGGGTTTTTCTGCATTTGCGGTTTCCTCGTTAAAAAAATCTTGCCGTGTCATTTACTTTTATTTTCCGCTATTATAATTGTTGTTATTATAATTTAAAGTAAATTACACAAACGTTAATTCCTATTTACTTGATAAGCAATCCTACTGTGTTTGGTTAAGTCCGAACCCTTTTATCAAGTAAACATACTTCGTTGTTGTATTGTCTCGATCTCGTATCTATAGACGATCACACGAAGTGTGAACGATTAGTTGAATTATCTCGACTCACCCATAGACAATCATTTTCGGAGAAAGTACATATAGGTAGGAAAAGTTTTAGATTGAGGTATATTTGGGTACCCTCGCCTTTTCACTGCTCCACACTTCTTCAAAGGATTGAGGAATCTTGAAGTTGAAATACTACATATCCATCTCAAATTTCTTTGCTGAATTTGCACTTCCACAGAAGATGGTGCATATTATCCTGATCTTCTTCACAAATGCAAAACCTTGAAGCAAGCTCATATCCACTTACAATCATCACTGAGTCATCAACATATATTCCTTGAAATATTTTCCACACATCACTTGCTATAGGAGGATGCAAATATGAATTCCATATATATTTATAGAACTGCAAAGGAGGTTCTTTATTTCTCAGTAAGTTGATTGCTGAAGAAGTTGTGAATGTACCTTTTATGTCTCCTTTCCAGATTAGTCTATCGTCTCCTATTCCAATATCTGGCAATGTGTAGGCTGACAGGATTTGATTTATCTCATTTGGTATATTCCATTTTCCATCAAGAATGATGTCTGCCACCTTCATATTCATATGAGCTTTAACACAATCATTGTATCCAACATCTTCTATTAGGGGATTATTACTAATCCAAGGATCAAACCAAGGATAGACATTTTGACCATCTCCTAAGCACCATCTTATGTTCTCATTCAAGTGATTCCAAGCCCATTTTAAGCCTGGCCAAATAGATGACATCTACCAGTTATCCTTCTATTGTTTTTGTCTATCTTGAAATTTAGCCTTTATGAATAATGCCCATTCAGCCTCAGAATTAATGATTCTCCATAAAATCTTCATAAGTAGAGCTTTATTAAGGATCTTCAGTCTTTGAATTCCCAGGCCACCTTCACTATAAGGAGTACATACTTTCTTCCATGATAAGATTTTGTATTTTCTATTTTCACCATCACCAGACCACAAGAAATTCCTAATTATTCTTTCACAAATATTGATTACAAATGCTGGCCATTTATATACTGACATGTTGTAGATTGGCACACTGCAAAGTACTTTATGAGCTCTAATTTGTCATGAAATGATAATAAGTTTCCTTTCCAAGTAGCCAATTTCTTTTGCATTAATTCCACCATTGGCCATACTGTGGAAATTTTAACTCTTCCAGCATGCAAGATAACTCCAAAATACTTATCTCGTAGTGAACTTACTTCCATTTGGATCATTTTATTTTCATTTTTCTTGCTTCGGTTGTACCATCAACAAAAAACTTGCTTTTTCCTTTGTTTATCATTTGACATGAGCTGTTCTGATATTCCTCCAAAAGCTTCATTAAGTTTTGAATGCTTTTCTTTACACCATTGCAAAAGATAAAAACATCAGCAGCGAAGAACATATGAGAGGGATGAATTCCATTTCTAATTACCATTAGACTTATCTTGCCTTCATTCACCATT